>JAJLRJ010000003.1:39723445-39840779 GCA_024195265.1 Dendrophyllia cribrosa | reverse complement strand
TGACGAATTTTATCATCAATAAGAGGACAGACGCATAAAAAGCTGACGTCAATTTGTTAATCTGAACTTCATGTTTACTAATTGTTAAAATAAATCTTGAATGAAACTAAATATCCCGGGGGGGGGGGGGGACTCTCATATGAAAGGGGGGGACTCCAATATCAAAGGGGTGGGGATGCTCGTCGGAAATTTTGAATTAAACCCCTAAAGGAGACCAATGTGGGCGTGGCTCAAGCTTTTTTTGACCCCTAAAAGAGACCATTTTAAAACAGACAAATATATTATATTAATATTTCTTGGCGTACAACCCTAAACGAGACTTTGACGGCTTAATATAATGGCGTTTTGCCCAGAACACCCTAAGTGAGACCAAAATCCGAAATTTACACCCCTAAGCGAGACAACGAGCATCCCCGCCCATTTCATATGGGACTCCCCCCCCCCCCCCCCCCCCCCCCCCCCCCTCCCCCCCCCCCCCCCCCCTCCCGGCTAAATATAATCGAAGTTAAAGACAGCAGGGAAAGTTATGCAGCAGAAAAACAAATTTAGCGCTTTTAAGTTTGTTGTAGTTGTGGGTAAAAAGTGCACCAAATTTGCATGTGTCAAAAGGGTAATTTGAAACCTGAATACAAACTTTACGCTTCCAAGAATTCTCTGTTATCCATGTAGCTTTGCTCCCCAAATTACCGCTGATAAACGACAAGCGAACGGCTTGAACGGCTCGAACGAATAGCCGTTAGCATCGTTTTGGCGTGAGAGGTCGCATATAATACATGTACAGAGGCTGGTCCAACTGCGGAGCTGGTAAATGTTTATGACGACTTGCGGGCAATATGAATGTTTATGACTAGCGCGTGCGAGAAAAGTTGGGAGATCCCTTATATACCGGGAACTGAAATAGTTGATCATTACTTAGCGCGATCTGAAATAATTAATCATAACTTGAAGGCAGTATAATTCAAACGCACATAGGAACAGTGGGCACAGAGGAACAGTGGGCACAGAGGAACAGTGGGCACAGAGGAACTTTGGGCACGGAGGAACAATAGGCACTAAGGAACGGTGGGAACAGAGGAACAGTGGGCACAGAGTAATAGTGGGCACAGAGGAACAATGGGCACAGAGGAACAGTGGGCACAGAGGAACAATGGGCACAGAGGAACAATGGGCACAGAGGAACAATGGGCACAGAGGAACAGTGATACGTAAGACGTCTTATGAAGGAAATGACAGTAGTGACAAAACAACCCAAAACAGCTTGAAATATCCCAAAGGACAAAAGAATACACCAGAGGTGAGTTCAATAAGTCACTTTATTGAATTAATGCCTAAATTTCGCTTTATTAAGCGTTCGAAATCTACGTTATTTTTTTCCCCATACAAAGTCTCCAATCCAGGCATAAACTAGAGAGAAATAGCATCGACCATTACAAAAAGGCTTGGTTATTAATGAATGCTAATGATGGCATCGACCGTTAAAAATGGCATCGACCGTTTGCTAATAATGGCATCGACCGTTAAAAATGGCATTGACCGTTTACGAAAGGGAAATCAGCGTCGGCGCTTCGGGTGGTCCATTGTCTGAAGCCGCAAACAATCTGGGATTTCAATTGAGTCATGACCTGAAAAAAAGGGAATTCACGTTGAGTGTGTTTTTTTGTCGTTTAATCCAATCGTCAATGGTTCCTAGGGCCAGCCCTCGCACGCAATGGCAGCATGGATAGGCACCCGATTCGCGTATAATTAACCGCATATAAGCGGGTCTAATTAACATCAAATTACCGCATGCAAGCGGTAAAATAGGCCCTATTTACCTAACAGTAGTATTCTTTATATTACTGACGTTAGACACAGAACTGAGAGAAAATAGCTTCAGTTTAGCACTGATGTGCAGTGTTTAGGGTTAAGCATTGATTTTAAAACGGTTAGCTTTCATTTATGGTTATGGGTATCTCTATAAATATGTTAAAAATTACAGTTCCTCTCAGCTAGTCCTCCTTGGTGTAGTGGATATAGGTATTAGTTATGAAGCAAACGACTCGGGTTCAAGGCATACACCCTTCTGATCTTGTAAGACACGCTTTGGAAAGACGGAAGTGAAAATTCGCCGTTTTTTACCTTGAACACGCGCGGGCAGCAACAACTTTATTTTCAATCCATGAAAAATATCCTGCTCCTCGAACTTCGAGCGCCTCTCCCCAAATCGTGCACCGTCAACGTACCCAACCCGCATTTCATCCGGAGACAAGCACACCGAAACTTTGACCACCATTCGCAGCGACAAACAATGGGGGGTGGTCTACGACAAACGTGTCCTCTCCGATGAATTCAGTTTCCAGACTCTCCCTTACGGCTTCAGTTGGCTTTGACCCGACGAGGATCTCACCTGTTAGAGGCGTTCGCTGGCTCGTTACTTTTGGGAGTGGTTGGTGGCTCATTGAAATCTTATCCGCCATTTTGAAAAGCACGAGGCATGGAGGACCGTCAAGAGAAAGATTGTAGCTTTTTGGGGAACGACACGTTCCCCAACCTTTACGATGCACTAGTTTATGAGCGAAAATTTAAGAGTGAATATTTGGAGAGACAAATTTACGAGCGATTACTTAAGAGTGAACCAGCCATCGTGAAACTTATCGAGAATAATGTACCAGTCAATTCCAAGACCGCCCATCCCCCCCCCCCCCCCCCCCCCCCCCCCCGGGCAAACCCCCGGGCATTTGACTTTTTTTAAAAAAAATTGTCAAATGCCCCACTATGACACATCCACTTAAAAACAAATTTGAAAGATTGATAGCTAACGTGAGATATCGAAACTTAATAAGAACTGTAATACTTTTGTGGTGACGTAGCGTAAGACGTGACAAGTTCATGACATTTCAATACCCTAGGGAAATTAACAATAGGTCAGGGGGTGCTCCACAAAAATTTTAGTGGCGGTATGTGACGCCCTTCTTGAAATCCTAACCGGTTTAACCAACCATATCATCAATGCCATAATATAGCTTCTATAAACTAGGAGTAATCACGGATTAGAGAAGTGCGTTCGAAGGCTGAACAATTACAAAGTGGATGTATATAATTTATGCTTGCAACTGAACAATTTGTTATACATCAACACCGTACATGGTCGGGATGGTCAAAAGTTGGGGGATTTTCGAGAAACGGGCCTCTGGTCTACAGCTGT
Source organism: Dendrophyllia cribrosa (assembly GCA_024195265.1). Lineage (NCBI taxonomy): Eukaryota > Metazoa > Cnidaria > Anthozoa > Scleractinia > Dendrophylliidae > Dendrophyllia > Dendrophyllia cribrosa. The sequence continues at coordinate 39,837,595 of JAJLRJ010000003.1, read as the reverse complement.
ACATGTAAAAAAGCTGGCTACACCTTGATGCATATAAATGTAACATAACAACTTGCAACAATTCATACTATACACACATAGTTTATTCAAGATGTAAACATAACGATTATTACATAACAACTAACGGTTCCATATTGGAAGTGAAGTGCTGCCACATTTGGAAGTTTAGCCTACCCCTTGAAACGTCACTAAAACTTTCGTGACCTTGATGAATACTTCCAGCAACAAATAAACTGAGATTTGACATAATTTTGAGGAGAAATACTCACCTAAACTTTCCGATTATCAGTTCAAGACACGAGCGCAGTTTGGTGACAACAAAGTTTTGCCGTTAAAACTTGGTAGTTGTAGATTTAGTGATGTAAGGGCTACGTCACGAATGTCAATTATCAATCAAGTAACTTGGAATACGTCTTCGTGAAATTCAGGAAGAATTACTTAGTGATGTATGCTTGACATCATGAATGAATATTACAAGTTATAAAAGAACGAAATGTCACTCAAACAAGTCTCAAACACTTCTTGGAATCGAGCGTGATACATGAATCATTTCGTCTAAATGAAGCAGACTGAGACTGAGACTGAAGTAGACTGGAGGGTAGACTGAATTTTCAAATTCCAAACTCTTCAACCACGCGGTATATAAACATTGACTTCAGTTTTATTTAGACTTTTTCTGCGCGCGCGGCAATGTTGCGACATGGCGACATTTGGAACTATTTAATTAGCTGACGCACGTTTTCAGTTAACCCTTTCACTCCCAAGAGTGCCAAACATCAAAATTCAAGAAAATTCCTAAATTTCATTTTGTGAAATATTGAAAAACAAATGAAACCATGCAAAACTACTGCCAAAGAGGTTTCATTTGAATGGTCACACCATAGGATTTCATCCACAGACTCAAAAGTTAGAGCTACATGACATGTCTCCATAATTGACTCTGGGAGTGAAAGGGTTAACGACTATTCACTAACAAAAACTCCTAAATTTTCAGTTTTAAAAGCGCCTAAATAACATTTTTAATTGAACACATTCATTCTTTGACAATCGAAGTTTCGTGCATTTCCGTAACCATGTGATATTTCAACGTGATGCCAGGCTGCGTGAATTAAAAGCACCGCTGGCCATAACTATCCGGGTCTCCAGAAATCATCCGGAAAAATTTACAAACTCAAGTTCACCGGCATATAATTTCGCACAAGACACCCAACACGCGAGAATAGGATGGCTTCCCTGTGCGGGCAGCAATTAGATGCAAACATAACGATTATTCAAGATGTAAACATGGCCATTGCGAGGTTAGCAGTTCAAAGGGATTAAGCGTGGGGAATCAGTAAGCTCTCTTTTTCCTGCATTGAAGGTTCAAATATTTGTGAGATTATTAGCGCGCACTTTATAGAGTCCTTAAGTGATGACGTCACAAAAACTAATATTGTGACGTCATCCGGTACCTTGATCGTCCAAAAATCAAGTTTTTTCCTGCTCTGCGTCAAGTTTATGATTGCGTTCTCCTAACGTCGAACGCAAAAAGAAAGAAGTAACCCCCCTGGACAAAAGTTAACAAAGAACCTTTTGTTAACAACTTTTGTCCCTTTTTTGACTGATTCCTAAATCTCGTTTATGCGCATGCGCATTAACGAGATAAAAAGGGCCTTTCAAAATATATCAAACAGACGCACATGAAGGCTATATGTAAGGGGTACCATTTTCAATGAAGGGCATTTGAAAGGGGTTCCATTTTCAATGAAAGGTATATGAAAGGGGTACCTTCTCTGTCAAAAATAAATAAAGTTATCTATCTATATATATACGAAACGGTAAGGGTTTAGACCTCGGGGCGGAGCATCCCCATACAAAACTTTGTTGACTACCTATTGTTAGTGATCAGCAAGCATATGCTATACACATGTATTTCAAAGACAGAATGGTTTTTAACTTTTTACTTTAAGGAAATATAATTAGATTTTTTCGTTTAAAGTTTTTAGAGCAATGAAGATTATTGATTAATATAGTTTTACCTGATATGTTTATGCTCGTGTCTTGTTCTTTCCGTCCCATTATTTCATGCAATTTGCAATAGGCTTAAGAAAATCAAATAACATGAGAAGACACGAGAGTGAAGGTAAGCCAGTGTAAAACTTGACTGAACTATTGTCTCGTTGCACATCCTCCAAAAAAACATATCTCTTTTTAATTCATCTCGCTGTTCATGTAATTTAACATGCACCTGTTCCATTCTGGTGACTTGATCGGCCGTTGGACAGCTTCATCATCATATAATAAATTGTCTTTGATCTTCTTAGAAATCACATTGAGTTTTGCTGGCCTTTTTTTTGTGACATTTAGGTTTTCCAGCCGGCATGCTGCGACCCACCTTCGATGTCTTTCCTGCTCACTCATTCCACATGCGTACTGGTTTTTTTTTTCGTCATTTGATGGAAAACAGTGGAAAGTAACATTTGCAACTTCGGGGTATTTGACTGGGTCCTTTTTCTTTTCCTCGCTTTTGGTAAAGCTGTAGGCACAACAGTGATGTTTCACATTTTCACGCAAAATCGAAGAAATCACCACACAAACACTGCACGTCTCTAACTTTTACCCGTGTTAGCCTCACTTTTATGCTCAAGGGCCTATACTCGTCCCAGGACTGTCGGGGAATACAAATATTGTCTATTAACAAAAGAGAGTTTACAGCAAAGGCTAAGAAAAGACGAAGTTGGAGTTTGCATTTTCCCTTCCATTCATGCTCTGCATGCTCCTTGTGTTTTAAACGAAAGGGAATCAACTGAAAGCCAGCATAGTAAGAGAAAGGTGAGATGAATACCAAGTGAGATTATTTTCGAAAGTTGTAGTTTCTCGCTTATTTCCAAAAGTGTTTCTTTCATTTTATATTTGCAAAAGTTGCATTTTGTTTGTTGAGAGTATAGTCCTACAAATAGAATTCCAGGTGTTTCTTTTATTTCAGAGGAAGAAAAATGTGCTGGGAAGTCCTTAAAGCAGCAGGGCGAGTACTCATGTAGAACCCAAAAGAAAACGACAGAGAAAAAGCGAATAATTGGTATCTACCCTGTACTTTCCAAAGCAAAAGAAGGACCTGAAGTTTTTGAGCCCATACAAACAAGGGAGCCAATGCAAGTGTGCGAGGAGGAGCAAAACGGGGAAAATACATGTAGTGAACCACTTGAGGAATGCGCCAGTTGCTGTGTTCTCCAAAACGAGAAGCAGCAACTCGACAACAAGGCAAATAAGTTACGGGAAAAGTTGAAAAAAAGAGGGTCGAGCTGACAAAGCTTAAAAAGAAACTAGGAGGTAGGTCCTGTGGCATGTTATGTGAATTTGTAGCTGTATATATTTTCTGCAACAGATTTTTTTTTGAATTCGCGCAAAATATAAAATATGGTGTGAAAAGCCACCTCTGCAGTCAGTTAATGCTATGCTGATAAACAGTTTTGTAGGAAAGTAAATTTATGATAATTGTACAGTAAAACAGTGATAAATTGCTACACTACCCTGTTGTATAAATGCAACTGTTGTAATTTGTCATTCCCATTTCATCTTGGGCAATAATTATCGTGACTCAAAAAGGTTTTGTTTATGTTGTTGTGCAACTTTAATAATAAGTTACCTGATGTGCAAAATAAAATATTTTAAAATTGTATTCAGTCAAAGCAAACTATGGAACTTGTTGCCGGATAGTGTTTGTCTCCTCTTCTCTCACTGCTTTCAAAACTGCACTGAAAACTGTTCACTTGGACAATGAATGCTGTTCTTTTTGTAAACAATACTAGTCTCGAATCAGTATGGTCATCTTTATCGTGGCTGTTTCATATTTTATGGACATAAATCTATATTTGATTTATTCATTCTTACCTATTTTCAATTTAATTGATTGTTGTATTTAACGTTTCCATCTATTTATGCATTTTAATGCGTTTTATAATTATTTTAATTAACTTATTTTCTTTGGAGATATTACCATGTTTACTATCTTAAATTCGAAGTTTAATAACGTTTTTGATTGATTGATTATCTACACTATAGTTTTTAATTTGGTCTTGACAGGCAACTCCTGGGTCAAAAAAGCCACCAGTTTTCAGTCATAGGTGATACAGCAAAACTATAGTAGGGCATGCCCTCTTAAAGACAAATATGTAACATCCAAAGCAACACAAGCCCAAACTGATATGACAAGGCATCCCTTGGAAAGATCACCATGATAAACAGGTTGCACCTTCATTTTCCAGAGGCAGTAGAAGTCCTCAAATGTAGAATATATTAATGTCTGCGTTACGAAGTTGTGCAGATAATATTTCTTTTCTGTACGTTCTATATGGTATCCACCCATATTTGAACATGAACAAGCAGCTAGGATCTTTGTCCACGACCATTAGCAATGGCATTGGGGCCATTGTTGTGGATCCAATCAGGGTTACCGTTGCTGAATCTATTGGTTCTTTGATCTCACACAAGTCTTCAAGGACTATCTTGGAGGTTTTGCAAAATGCTTCTCAGAAGAAAACAGCGCAACAGTTGAGCAAGTCATTATAAAAGGCCCGTTGTGAGAATTACACTTGCAAAAGGAAGGGTAACCAGCAGCAACTAGATCATGCCCTACAATTGCTTGACAAATCTGACAAAGATTCTGATGCCTTAAAAGTCAAGTCTTACGAAAAAGCCAAATCAGCTCTAGAAGCAGGTACCAAAGTGGTTGCTTAGTGTATAAAAGCAAAAAACTGGCCAATTAAAGTAAATTTGCTTTGTCTAATGTGAACGAATACCTATCCGACGAGCTTGCATCGGATTCTGATGATGGAAAGAAGATGTACAGAGCACAGAGGAGGGCAGAGAGGAAATCAAAAGACAAGTGTCAGTATTTTCGCCCCACAGATCAAAGAAGCTCAATTTCTACCGCTACTAACCCTTTTACACCTCGACAGGGATCTTCAGCCAGTGATCAGCCTAGCCATGGGGTTCTTAACTCTTCTCATCGTTTGGGTCCATGCTTTAAGATAACTATTTTACTCCCTTCTTTTTCACATCACATACTTGTTTTGTTTTGTTGTTTTTTTTTTCCTTCAGATTGATGGCATTGCACACAGGCCATATCCAATACTCTCCATTGTTTTTGTTTTTTATTTCCATTACCTTTAAGTTAGTGCAGAAACTGAAGAACATTGCTTTTTACCTGTTCCAATATCTGGACTTATAATTCCTGGAAAGACGTCCATCTGCATTGACAACAATGATAAAAGTGGGTTGCAAAATTAGAGGACAAAACCGTCTTACAGGATAGGCTGTCCAGAATATTGCTGTCGCAAGTGACCATTTAATGCACCAAATTTTGGCAAATGTTAAAAAAAATGTTGGACAGGCTCTTCACAATGCAGACATAGGGAGTGAGGAGGATTTAAAGAATATTGAAAGAGTTTTTGATGAAGCAGCTCAGAATGTGGAAATATTGAGGACTCCATTAAGCGAAACATTCAGCAACAGAACCAACTACTGTGGTTTAGACAAAGTTGTAAGTAAAAATTAATAATGTTCCCCGCCCAGGCAGACTTATTATTTGACCAATTTCGACGTATTAACATTTTACCTAGGCTCTGAAGCTACATGTAAGGAAAATAAAACAAAATAAATTATGAGGAAGTTTATAGATGTTTTATTCCCCTCAGCCTACTGTATGTTTATATCAAAATTAGACTAGTATTATTAAAGTGGGAGGAGTGATGATGGTACCTTTCAGGGGTTAAGATTGGTTTGGTACCACTTGGGGTGTTTCATAAAATGACTTCAGTGACTGTTAACCTGATAATCTTAATTATTGCATTAAATTAATATTGTTATCAATACCATTCTAGGAACCAGTGAAGTATGTGTTTGGAAAACATCGTGCAGCTGTAAAAAGGGGCAAAAAAAGGAAGATTGAGGAGGTGGATGTCTTTTATTATATTCCAGTGCTTAAAACAATCCAAGTACAGCTGGGTTGTTGTAAAATGCTGGAAATAGTATTGGCTGGGCCCAAGAAAAGTGGTGATCCAAGCGTCCTTAAAGACTTCTGTGATGGCACATTTTTTCAAAATCATGAATTGTTCTCAAACGATGACACAGCACTTCTCCTTTTATTGTACTGATGATGATGTTAATTTCATCAATCCACTGACTAATAAGAATCACAAGATAAGTTTTTTTTATTATCAACTTGCAAATTTGCCCCGTGTATACAGATCAACACTTAAATCTATTCATCTTTTTGCTGTATGTGAAACAAACCACTTATCAAATCCAGAGTATGGGTTCAATAAGGTGATGGAGCCGTTAGTAGAGGACATGAAAATTCTTGGTTCTGATAGAGGGTACACTTTCTCCCTACCTATTGGGCTTATTAATCTTAGGGGAGGTATCTTGGCATTCCTGGCCGACATACCCGCCAGTAATAAGGCAGGTGGGTTTAAGGAAGGTGTGGGTGGGGCAAGACGGAAATGCCGTCACTGCATGGCAAAGTTTGAAGATATGCAGTCCTTTTTATGGAAGAGGACTTCCAGCCACGCAGCAAGGATAACCACATCCAACATTTGTTACAAACGGAAGGAGCAGCTTCCAAAAATCTTAGGGAATTTTACTCTAAACATTATGGAATCAATGTAAGAACTAAGTTACTTGAAGCACCTTATTTTGACCCCTGTGACCAGCTGGTTCAAGATGTGATGCATGTTTTATTAGAGGGAGTTCTTGCCTACGAAATTAAGCTTTTACTGAACTATTACATAAATGATATTAAGGCTTTTGGGCTAATGGATTTAAACAACAGGATTCAGCAGTTTAGTTATGGATACCCTAACAGTAAGAATAAGCCTTCCTTTATCTTTGACAGAGACTTGGAAAAAACAGCTTCCACGAATCTAGGGCAGTGCTTCTCAGATGTGGCTACTATCAACTGTGTTGCCTTTTATTTTGGCTGAATTTGTCGATACCAGCACAGACCAATGGAGATGCTTTATTTCAATTATTGAAATTATGTCTCTTTGCTTTGCCCATAAGATTTCTCTAGCAACTACTGTTTACTTGAAACGGGCCATTAAGGAACATCTTGAGTTATTTAAATCCCACTATGGAAACACTTCTAACATTATACCCAAACAGCATTACTTGATTCATTTACCCTCTTTGATTTTGAAATTCGGGCCTCTTGTTCGTTCCTGGTGCATGCGCTTTGAAGCTAAACATGCTTATTTTAAAGATCAGGCAAAAATCATCAAATTTCAAAAACCTTCCATTGTCCTTGTCAAGGAGGTACCGATCTTCACTATGCGCTGACTATATTAATTATAGTAAAGATGATCAGGATCCCATCTTTAGAAACGAAATGTCATTTGGCACAGCCAAAGCAGTGTTTGGTGAAGATAAGGAGATTGTAATAACAACTGTAGAGAGATTTACTGGAGTGGGCAGTCTTCACGATGTCACCGAAATTTATTCTTTAGATTCTGTGCAAATCCATGGAACGCTCTATAAGCCCGACAAGGATTCATTTCTCAACTTTGGTAGTCAGAATGGGTTACCAAATTTTGGTAGGATAGCAAAAATTTGGTTTATTGTAAACCATGGAATTTTCTTTGCCCTTCATGCTATGGTAACACCTCACTATGATGAAGATTTTAATTCTTTTCAGGTCGAGGAACCTGATCTTCCGCAGGGCTTTGAAGTTGTTAGACAAGCAAGAGGACCTCAAGTTGCCATTTGTGTGTCATTCGCACAAATTCAGAGATAGATTATACATCATTATTAAAGAAAATCCGCTTGCTTGGTTATAAATGTAGATTTACAATGTTAATACAACTCTCTGCATGTTCAGATTTTCAAGTTGTAACTAATGTTGTCAGTTATATTTAATGTTGTTGTAAGTTAATGTTGTTTTGCTCCAATTACCTCCATCTTTGTTGTGTTCCCCACAATTCAATGTAATAAATTAAGTAATCATACTTTGTTTGCCATATTTTTGTAATTGCTCAACCTACTAATCCCCTGCTTCATCCTTGTAGGTTGATATTTCATCTTTCAACATCTGAATAAAATGCAGGATACTTGGCAATTTTGTTTGCAGTTTCTGAATTTTGAAATAAAGACTTTGCATTCTGGAATCAATATTACTGAGTCTTAAAATGAAGTCAAAAACAAGAATCATAATCTTGAAATAAGAACATGAGCACTAATTTTTAGCACTGCCTTAAAACAATACACCACTATCTTAAAATAATAGTCCAAGTATGAAAATGATAATGAAATCAAGACTCTGTATCCTTAAAACAAGTTTCCTGGTCTTTGATTTAATTATCCAACTTTTAGAGTGAGTGGGGTTTTAAAGTAAAGCATAATGCTGATGGCTCAGTTGAAAGACACAAGGCAAGACTTATTGCTCAAGGTTTTTCCCAAACGTACGGTGTAGACTATGATGAAACTTTCAAGTGCGATTTGAATCTATAACTGTTATTGCACTGACTGTTGAAACGGGGCTGAAACTGCACCAGATGGATGTAAATACAGCCTTTCTCCACGGAGAATTAGAAGAAGAGGTTTACATGAGACAACCTGAGGGGTTTGTAGTTAAGGGGAAGGAACATTTAGTTTGTAAACTAAACAAAAGCCTGTATGGTCTGAAGCAATCTTCCAGGTGTATTGGATAAACACTTACAGTCTATGGGATTTGTTCAAACTCCAAGTAATTCCTGTATTTATGTTGCTGAGGGTGATGACCCCTTGATTATAGCTGTCCATGTGGATGACATGATTCTTGCTGGCACAACCAATGCTAAGATTGCTCAAGTCAAGCAAAACATTGCAGAGAGATTTCAAGTAAAGGATATAGGGAACGCTTAATTATTTTGCAGGAATGCAAGTAATTCAGGATAGTGGGAAAGTCTGGATCGGCCAGCCCACTTATACAAAGAAAGTGCTTAGGAAATTTGGCATGGGCAATGCTAGCTAAACCAGTTGATACTTCTGTTGATCGCAGTTCTAAGCTTGTTAAGGCTACGGACGAAAGCGAGTTGCACAACCAAGCAGAATATCAGTCAGCTGTTGGAAGTTTGTTGTATTTGTCATCTGCAACACCACCTGACACACTTTTGCAGTCAACTATGTAGCAAAGTTTTCTGAAAAACCTACAAAGAAACACTGGACTGCCTGTAAAGAGTATTTTCAGGTACTAAAAGGAACTGTGAACTACGGTCTGCAGTACTCTAGTGATGCCAGCGAGGAGTGTGTTGGATTTTGTGATGCAGATTGGGCTGGTGACACAAACAACCAAAAGTCTACTTCTGGCTACACATTTCAGATGAATGGTGCTTCGGTCAGCTGGAGGATTAAGAAGCAACCATGTGTAGCTTTTTCAACGGCAGAGCCTGAGTGTACAGCTCTGTCTGCGGCTGTGCAAGAAGCTTTATGGATGAAACAGCTTCTTATTGACTTAAATGTTAACAATGAAACACAAATGACAATTTATGAGGATAACCACGCTGCTATCTCTACAGGGTTGGAAATAACGGCCGGTGATCGGTAATTACCGATCAAATTTACCAGCCAAAAAATTAAAAAAAAAATTAAAAAAAATTTTTAAGTGGTCATTTCTTTATTTAGTGTTGTGGCTCCTAAAAGAGCCGTTGTTGTAAACAATCACTGATTTCTCAGTAACGACAGTAATAACTCCTCAATATCGTCCAAGCTGGCCAGCATGTTGAGAACATCTGCCAAGAGTAAACGATAATAATTATTGTCCATTAGCGAAGACAAATCTTGTTGCTATCTCTAGCAGCTGAACTTCTGTTTCTTTCAGTTCCTCTACTACATCCAGGCGTTGATCTCTGATAAAGTTCAGAGTTTTACGCTTGCGATCCATAATGGCGTCTCCAAAAGTCGTCTCCAAATGTTTCGCGCTAAAACATAACCGCTGTACAACGTGTACTGCAGTAACTCAGTAAATCTTAGAGGGGGGTGTTTAAATTGACAGGCACATGGTAAGAAATTTGCATTTGTAAACATGGCGGACAATGTTCCAAAGCCTCGCACCTTAGAGAAATGGACTGCTGAATTCAAATGGCTTGAAATTCGCGACAATCGTATGTACTGTCGATTATGTACAAAGTGGCAGAAGAAACTTGCTTCTTGTAAAAACTACAGCGATGCATTTATTGCGAAAGGTAGCAACAACTGGCAGAGAAGTGCAGTCAACGAACATAACACGAGTGCAATGCATTCAGATGCAAACGACCACGAGAATCGAGAAACTCTTGGAGATCAATTTCGAAAACATGTGGTCCATACTATACCACAAGACAATCCTCTGAAGCAATGTTTCACACGGATGTCAGAAAACGAGCGCCATCTGTTAGTACGATCTTTTGAAGTCGCTTATTACCTCGCGAAAAAAGGTAGACCTTACTCTGATTTTCCAGAATTGATTGAACTGGAGAAAATGCATGGTGTGAAGTTTTTATCATCATATGGCCACAGGAATGCGTGCAAGGAGTTTATCCATTTTATAAGTAAAACAATCTTCAATGAAAATGTGAAAAACAAACTGCTTCGTGCTAACTTTGTGAGTGTATTGTGTGATGGGTCAACAGATTCTAGTATTGTGGAAAAGGAACTCATTTATGTCATATTTGTTGATCCAGATACATTTGTACCTACTTGTTCATTCTTTTCCCTCAAAGAACCTATTTCCCAAGATGCAGCTGGTATTAAGCAAGCTATTGAGGATTCCTTCCGGGAGAAGGGACTAAGTGATATTCTAGCAAATATTCTATCTATGGTATTTCTATCCTCGGATGGTGCAGCCACAAACTCTGGGCTGGTCAGTGGGTTAATCACACTTTTCAAACGGGATATGCCATGGGTTGCATTTGTGTGGTGTTTTTCACACCGTCTTGAATTGGCGTTAAAGGATGCCTTGTCCTCTGAATTTGAACTGGTTGAAGAATCTCTACGACACTTGTTTTACATGTACAAGAATAGCTCAAAGAAAGTCCGTGAACTTAAAGTCTTGTATCAAGCTTTACAGAATGTATATGAATTTGTCAACAACAAGATCAGACCAGCCAAATCAGGGGGTACTAGATGGATTGACCACAAATTACAAGCCTGCTCACAGATTGTTGACAAACTGGGTGTTTATGTGCAACACATTGAGAACATTATTGCAGACACATCAAAGAAAGCAAGTGATCGAGATGCACTGACTGGCAAAGTCAGGAAACTGAAATCTGCTTCGTTGGTGCTGAGAAGTGCACTATTTATTGATTTGCTTGATGCTGCCAGAAAGTTAAGTGTAATCTCCCAGAAGGCTGAGGTTAACATTTTACTTATGATTGATAAACTTGATGACACACTTCTTCATTATCAAATGCTGTTGATGAAATTGAAGAAAGACCCAACATTTGTATTTGAGCTTCCTACTCTGAAGTCAGTCCTGTCACGAATTGAAGGGGAAACCTACCAGGGGGTGAAGTTGACAAACCTGGAGCAAGCGAAAGAGAGCATTTCAAGAAATGTGTACAAGATGGTGGAAGAGATATTGGTGTGCTTACAAGAACGCTATGGTGTTGACAGCTGATACAGAAGAGGAAAAAACTGAAATGGAAGAGCTTGTGACAAAGGAAGTTAAAGACGGTGATTCCCTTCTTCATGATGTTTGCAAAGTTCTACGAACTTCAGCATGGGTCCATTCAAGTGATGAACCACTTACATGTGATCAACTGTGTCTCAAGTTCTCAACTCAAATTTCTTCCCTAAAGCGGGTCTATGAGAGGTTTAAGCCACTTTTTTCCAATCATATCAACCCTCTTCAGTTGGAAACGCAATACTTATCGCTAGTTAAGTATGTACTTGATTGTATGGGACATGCTGCAGCCAGTGCCATGGATCCAATAAAGATGTGGCAGACTCTCAAGAAGATTAAGGGAGAGTCATTCCCTGAAATTTTTTTAGTAATTGAAATCTGTTTGTGCTCTCCGTTTTCTAATGCAACATTAGAGCGCTTCTTCAGTCACATGGGTGTAGTGAAAACTGACTGGCGGAACAGGCTGAATGAACAGTCACTTGAAGACAACCTAAGAATTCATGTTGCTGGTCCCGATCTGACCAAATTCTCAGAAATGTATGTGGCAAAAGCAGTAGCAGCTTGGTACAATGACAAACCAAGACGGATGCATCAACAAAAGAGAAAGAAGTACAAACAAAGAGCGACTTCCAAGAAATCAAATGCTGATCTTGGTTTGGACCTTGTTGATATTTGTCACAGTGGTGGTGAAGATTTAAGCAGCAGTGAATCAGGATCCTCAGACTGATTAACCATGACTCAACTTAAATGTGATTTTCCATCAAGACAATTCTTGTAAGTTCTTTTCGAATAGAACAGTTCATGTTGCGTTGTGTTCATGTTACATTGACATTTGTGAGCAAATAAAGTAGACAAAGACGTCACAACAGAAAATTGTATCTTTATTAAAAATTTTGGTGGGGTGGAGAGAGAGAGAGAGAGGGGGGGGGGGGGATAATGATTTTTTGCAGCTTCACAAAAAATCACCTGTCAATCTGTTTTTCCTTATTTCCAACCCTGCTCTATGTCTAAAAATCCGCGGTTTCATGGAAGGGCAAAGCATGTAGACATTAAGTGTCATTTTGCACAAGATCAAGTGGACAAAGGAACCGTCGACATTGTCCCACTAGTAACATGCTAGCTGATTTGTTTGTGAAGGGACTTCCAAAGGGACAATTCACAACTGCGTGAACTGATTGGTGTTTCACACAAGCCCTCCTAAACCTTTTCAATTACAATGAGGAGTGTTGAAAATTGACATTGTTATTGAACTGTTTATTTATTCATAAACTGATAATTATTCTGACGTCATAGCCTCAATTGCATGTAGAGTGGCATCTTCACCTCTTGGTCTTTCACGTACTGTTAGCGTCGTGTTTAGTCTTTTGTTGCTGAAAGTTTTTCCGTTCAGACTGCTGTAAATCTCCGTGAAACCAATACTGAAATTAAACAGGGCAAAAATCAATGCTCTTCAAAAGTGATATCAATTTTTGGTTAAGATCAAGAAGGATCGGCAGACGACCACAAGTGTTGTGTGAAATAGAAGTTATGCTTTCTTGTATTCCTCCTTGTCTCTTCGTTTCATTCAATTTCTTCTGATATGCCGCCATGTCACTAGCCTTCTTTCACGCCACTTTGGATGATAAAAAAACAACATTCTGCCCAGCGTGAGAACTCAACTGAACTGGCCTCAAACAATGAATTAGAAAAGACTGCGGAAAACTCAGTGATTAAAAGATTTGTGTCCTTTAGTGACAAAGATGGCAAAGAGGGTGAAGCGAACAAAAATACTCAAAGAAAGACAAACAGGATTGGCCAAGTTGTTTTTGTTAAACAAAACGAAAACAAGGAAGTTCAAAGACAATCCACCACAAAATTAGATGAATACCTTAGCGAATATTAATGCAAGGATATGGTTGATTATAATCTAGAGGCCACCAAAGTGAGTCTTCCAGACGTTCCATTTCCCCCTTTTAAGGACGGTGCCACCTAATAGCGAAGTTTTTTGCCAGGTTTTTGACTATGCGGGAAAAGTAGATCTTAGCAGGGGCTATTGGAATCCAAAGAGAAAATTGGGGGTAACCACGCATTTTTCGGAGATAATAAGGCTTCAATCTGGAAAAAATGCTGACATCAGCATTTTTTCGAAAAATGGAAAAATACAACTTTCTTCGCGGATTTCCTTAGAATTCGCCTTTACATACACAAAAGCAACAATAATTCTAAAAATCTCTAAAATACATAACGAATGGTAACATAACAACTACTGTTTACGTGTTTTAAGTTACAAAAATCATCACAACGGAGCCATTATCGACCCTGACAGGTTTCCCACGTTCGCCAAAAATACAGTCTTAATAACTTTTGCCCACAACAAAAAATTAATTGTGTGCTCAATATGCTTACCACTTCCATTTTATAAGATAAAAAGTAGGGGTCACCACGCGTTTTTACAAGTTATATTTAGATGTTTTCAACTTCTACGGAATGGCTTTCGGGGTCCGCGACATTTTTTTCTATGCCCTCCCTAGTAAGTTAAATATTGTGCGTGTCTTTTTCGGGGGCATGCTGGGATTCCCACTCGACGGCTTACCGTTCAAAACTTTTACTTTCAGGTACAATAAAAAGACAAACATTGTAGAATTCAAAATTAATTCTATTTGTAGCTGTAAGTTGCTCTTTTGAGAAACATTTTTCGGGGATTTCAAGGTCAAGCAGCACAGTAAAGGAGTAAAAACGCAAAATCGGTTCACTTCCATTGATCTACAGTGGATCTACGGATTTAGTCTTATTATGTTCCTTCGGGCAAAATAACTTTTTTCCGATCCATTACCAACTTGAAAACATCAGTGCTATATCGAGGTGACTGGTCCGGCGGATGCCGAAAAACTCTAGATTGGCAGGTTAGTCTTTTAACGGTTATTTGGAGTCAAAATGTAAGAAATATTTGTCGAAAAGTGCTTGAGTTTTGTAATTTCATTTGGCCGCGTGTTTATTTTCTTGTGAAGCTCCTGTAGTTTTCATGGATTCTCTGATAACTTTGGAAAAAATTAGACGGTACACTTTAATTTTAAAAAAAATCGTGAAATAATAAAACACCTTTTTTGCCAAAGTCTACGGCTTTATTTGATCTAAAAAGATAAGATTTCTTTTCAGTTTATCATGGCACGTTTTTCGCCTATCAAAATTTGTTCTAATGCAAAGCAGTTGAGAACTGACAAGATGCGACTTCGAAAAACACCACTTGCTTATGATAGAGAGGAGGATAGAGAACAATGGAAATCAATTGTACCGAAATGCACGAATGTGTTTACGAAAGATTACACTAAAAACCATGCTTGCCAGCAATCGAGGGAGGGAATACTTTAGTCGGATGCTTCCCGGCTTTGGACGGCCAGTTTTCTTTAGTTGCTGGCTTCAGCCAGTTGTTTTTATATCTTCACCAATTGTCAAAAACGGTCTTTTTGAAAACGCTTTGCTCATCTCAATTCTCTTTTTTGACGTTTGTTTGATTTAACTGGAACAGTTGTTTTTCTGCTTTTGTTATATCATTACTTTTTTTTATTCGCAAAAATGGTCACTGGCAAAAGATTTTTGCAGATAAACAAAAATTTCAAACAACGCGAGTTTGTCCGCCAAAACAAAAACTTGTGCAAATTGGAAATAACAACATGCCAGCCTTTCCTTGGATTTTATGCCTTGAGTGTGCTTGTTTTATATATAAAAAAAACACTAGTCTGGCCGGTTGACTTGAAGTTTTGTTGAAATTTTGAATGGAGAAAAGAAGCCAATGTAAACAATCTTCGTAAAGAAAGGCAAAACGTACGCGTTCTGCTGATCGAGGCGGCATCAAAATAGTTTCATTACCGAGGCTCTGTCGTTTGCAAAATAGAGAAAGAATTTAGCACTTTTAGGCTGCAGAAGGTCTATAAACACATTTTCGTAGATTTTTGAGAACTCTATTTATCTTGTAAGTTTAGAAACTGAGACAGGGAGTTGACAGATTGACATGAAAAGTGGGCGGAACTTAGCCTTTACCTCGCGCGTTCGCGTTAAAAAGATAACCAGTGTCTCGCGCGACAATCGCGCAATGCATGCGCAGAACGTATGCGCAATAACAATAGGTGGCACCGTCCTTAACTTGGAATATGTAAAGAGTTGAACAAGTTATACGTTGTAGCTGATGGGACAAATATGCAAACTTTCACTCCTTCAATCCTTCCATCCCTCAACTGTAATGTTTCTTGGTAATTCTGCTCTCGGGTGCATAAGGCTTTTGCATATATTTTGATGAATTGTGACATTGTGAATGCACTGATCTGATGTTTTGCATTTGGACTCCTTTGAAGTAACTTTGAAACCGATCTGCAGACTTCAAATAGACTTTTCAACCTAGACACACGTTTTAACACTAGTGTCTTTGTTGAAATGTTTAAAATTAACCTTGGTTATTACTTATGCTGGAAAATACTTATTTCTGAACTGGACATAGTTAAAGTGATGTACTGTTTTTTTGCACTTTGAGTCATTAAATTTTTTAAAAAAATATTTAATGTGTTTATAACATAAGCTTGCCACAATATTGCGTTACTCAATAGCTCATAGTTTAAGGTTTAAATGAGATGCTGTTAGGTTTGAATACAATAAAATTTGGTTAATTAACATTAAATGTCATTTTATTTATTGAAGGCACAGTGGGTAGTGGTTAGCAAATTGGATTTAAGATCAGAAGGTGGGTAGGCTAAGGCCTGGTCTCTGCCATGTAGCATCCTTAGACCAGAAACTTTACTCACATTGTCTTTCTCCACCCAGGTTACAAATGGGTACTGGCGAATGAATGCTGGGGTAACCCTGCAATTGACTCGCATCCAACCCAGGGGAGAGTAGCAATATGCCTATTTGCTTCATGCTACAGTCGGTGACCTGTGGTTAGTGTACAACTTTACCTTACCTAAGTTTATTGAAAATGAACCATTGTGATACTTTGCTAGTTTCTTTGATTGGTGTGTCTACAGGCCCTTTTTTAACCTTCCCTCCCATCATGTGCCTTCTGCTCTGCACGCATTGCTCGTACTTCGTCATTCCCAGTCTGACAACAGTATAAATGTGTTCTATATTCACGAGTTGGCTCAAAGAAGCCTGTGATTTTTCAATTTGATGTTTAGTCCATGGGCACCATGGCAGCTTTGTAAAAGAAGCAAGATTCATTTTTCTACATGACCTAAAGTTGTCACGTTATTATTGCGTTACTGTTATAACGTATCATAACATAGTGTCAGGAGTGGGATTTAGGCGCTGCAGCTGGAGTCAAAGTCGTTTAAATCAAGTAGGACAAAATGCCCTTTGTCAGTGGTTGTAGGGTGGTGAGGGGGTGAGGCTGAAATGGCAGTGTCGGCACTGGAGATGGTAAAACAGTTCTCGCATTGTATGCTTTCCTCAAGGGTA
Organism: Dendrophyllia cribrosa; assembly: GCA_024195265.1. NCBI lineage: Eukaryota > Metazoa > Cnidaria > Anthozoa > Scleractinia > Dendrophylliidae > Dendrophyllia > Dendrophyllia cribrosa. The sequence goes on along the minus strand of JAJLRJ010000003.1, from coordinate 39,820,554 downwards.
GTGTAGGCGTTTTCCTCTTGCTCCACCATTCTGATGTGTTCCTGTCTAGAGCCCTGATGGGTAAGTTTCTGGAATGTGGGTTTGGAGGTTCGGCGGTCCCAAGCAGGTTTTGCGTTAGAAACTGCAGGTTTGTGCTTGTGCTGGGCATGCTACTCGAGGGTGTGGTTGCTTGCTACCACAGAAGAAACAGGGTTTGTTGGGGTAGTTTCCGTATCTAGTTGGTCTGCTAGGAGGTCGTTGGAAGCTTCTGTTCGGATTTGTAGAAGAAGTTAAGTGAACATGTTTTTCTATGGTGGAGTTGGCTAAAAGCTTGTTGGTATGTTGGGCTGCCTCGAATGAGAAGGCTTGGCTTACCACAAAAGCCAGGGTAAAAGGAGGGTCATCAGGCTTGCGCTGGCCATCTCTGTAAAAGATATCTTCATGCAAGTGACTGAAAGATTTGTTGAGCTCAGAGAGAAATTTGTCTCACATGAATTCATCGGCATTTACACCAAAACAGCAGTGTCCTGCAGCGGTGCGTTCTGTGGTCTCCCATGCTTGCGACATTTTTTACAAAAAATGGTTTTGATCTTGCATTAAAGTGCTTGCTCCCATGTAATGGTCTTTGATACAAATGTATGTCATAGCCATATCCAGGGCTTTTCTGCATCTTCAGATGGTATGACGCTTCGAAGAACGGCTAGGTCGAAAGGTCTTCTAACGGCGATAAAATAATCAGCTGTTTCTGTGGTTTTGTTTTTTTGCAGGGTTTTGCTGCCCTTCTAAAAGGCAGTAGTCATGAAAGCGAGTTTCCCAGTGGCGATAGTAGTCTTAGTTGGCTTGAACATGCTATCACATCCTACTCCTTCAGGACCTGGGCAATGTGTCGCAGGACTTATTTGAGTTCGAACACAAGCACTACCTAATCATGGTGGACCACTTTAGTAGCGATTTCTGCGAATTATACCAGCAGACCAACACACAATCGACAACCATTGTGGATTTTACCAAGGCCCACTTTGCCCGCCCTAGGATACCCCCTGCGTTGTCTCACGGACAATGGTCCTTAATTCATCTCAAATGAATACCACAAATTTGCCCAAACATGGTTTTGAACACGTGACCTCTTCACCCTACTAATCTCCTAGCGACGTAAGGCTGAATCTACCATAAATGATGCCAAATCTATGCTAAAAAAGTCCCATGACATCTCTCTAGCCTTTCTCAACATACAAAATACACCACCTCGTGGCCACTTATTTTCCCTGACTCAGCGATTAATGGGCAGATGCATTCGCTCCACATTACCACTCTCAGAAGACCTGCATCAGCCTGAACTGGCAGATCCTAACAACAACAACAACAAGTCTTTATTTTCAAAAAACAGTTACATTTTAGCTGCCGGCATTTAGCAAAGGCTATTCTAGACACAGAGAAATCCTTTGACCGTGTCAACCAAGATCAGACTGCAGGGAACCATCTAAGGCTCAATATGACAAACATGCACAGGCTCCCCTGCTGCCACTTCCGTTAGGCTCCCACGCTTATGCAAAACCTCGCCCATCGCACTGGGGAACCCCTTGGCTCTATGGTCAAGTCATTGGTAGTCCTACACCTCGGTCCTTCATTACATAGACATATGCAGTCTCATCCTATGCCAGAACAGGACCCAGTTGCAGTCAGCAACAGCTGCGCAGAACATCCCTCTGTGGACTTTGCCACCCTCACAGCCCTTACCAACAGATCCGCCAGCAGACGCGAGGAATGCCATTTTACACAAGCCAGATCAGCCACAAGCTGAAGGTCCCATTGAATGCCCCATTGATCCTATGCCACAACAACAGAAGCAACAGACCAACACAAGTCCACAAGTCAACAAGTCCACCAATAGTTGATCAGCAGACGTCTCCAGGAACACAACAAACTACCAGAACCGAATGCCTGATACGCAAGCCAAAGAAATTTGACGACTTTAGTCTTTACTAAGAAGCCCAGTTACTGAACCCTGCCCCATAAGAACACTGAAAGAACACTGTTCTTCAACATTGTTTTATTTTGTGTCATTAAATTTTCTCTTAGTGACAATGATTGACATTTGTCCATGTCATTTTGACATTTATCAAGTTTATAACATTTTTCGGGGGGAGATGGGGGGGATGTCACATTATTGCATTACTGTTACGATGTAACATGTTTTCAAGAGTTCCTGGATGAACTTATGCTTTTGTCTTATGTGCATTAACGTAATCAAACATGGCACTGGCTACTCGTGGTCTTTCATAACATAACAAAGTTTAAAATTGCTCCACTTATATGTTGCATGTAAATTCCAGTCTTTGGTAATAGATCAGATAGATCAGTATTAAATCTAGGTTAAATGCGTACCCAGGTTTCAATCTATTTCATCTAACCCTAACCTAACCCTAGCACAAAGCTATATGTAGCCAGTGCTGTGATTGTTAGCTTCATGTTAGAGTTAGTGTTGCTTGGGTTAGCTTTGCATTAGAGTAAGCTAGGGTTAACTTTCAGTTATAGTTAGCTTTGTGCTAAGGTTAGGGTTAGCTTACCTTGATTGAAGACTGGGTAGACATTTAACTTATATTGAATACTGATTCGACCTGAGAACGGATTTAACCTCCAACATATACACCGCAAATAAAGAAAATCTCCATTTCAAGGCTCAAACATTCTGATCGACATGTATCATTGAAAAGGATGGTAACGTTTTTCAGATGTTCTTTCAGAACTATGTCAAAAGCCCTGGACAATGCCAGGAAGATCATGATTGCAAATTCATTTTGTTCTGTTGTCGATAGAAGTAATTTTATCTACAAGTTCTATTATGGCTGGTCGGGTTGAGGGTTTTAATAGAAATCCATTTTTTTGTTGTTGTTGTTGTTCTTGATTGGTAAATTGGTATACCTCTGGCCTGCTCTTGCATGACGTATCTGAAGCATATATTTTTATCGACTACATTTGCAAAGATTAAAAATAAAATAAAAAGCTGGTCATAACACAACACAATGCACATTGTTTGAAATGAGAGTCATGTGTTGACATTTTATACTTAGCAATTCTTTGGGTAGTTTCTTGGTGTTGCGGATGGTGCGATCACCAAATGATAGAAATTAAAACAAGAACTCTACAAGTAGTGAGACCGGGCTTTAAGGGTCTGGATTTTCATCTGTAATGTTACTGTTAGCTAGCTAACTAAGATAAGAAATGGATCCTTGAATGCTATTTTCGGAATACAAAATTTGTATTGTTAGTGGTAGATGTTATTAGACAGTTTCCCTGAAGATCATATTGTGTTCAGTTCATTTGTCAAAAATTGAAGTTTTCCAGCTTATTTCACTGAAAACTGATTGTGGTTGAATTTCTCTTATAAGTCACTTGAATTGATATCTTCCCCTTGGTAATCTATAATCTGTATAATCGTATCGATAACAAAATTCTTGATTGTGATTGGTCATCGGCGCACCTATTTTTATGTAATTGACGCATGTCACATGGGTGTCCAATTACTGCTGTCCAATTACAAGTTTTGGTAATTGGATAGCTGTAATTGGACACCTACACTGCGCGTGCATCGATCAGGTGCCCTTAAATGGGTTCCTTTTTTTTCGCTTTTTCCTCCTGCTTTTGAATTGATAGAAAATATCCTTGACGTTTTTAGTACAAAAAATTCTACATTGACTTTTTAATCTCGAATTTTGTTATTAATGCGATTAATTAGTAATTAAACTTCGTGTCATACAATTCTGTGGTAATAGTGCTCGTAATTTCTAATCGTCCTCGCTCTACTGCTCGGCTGATTTAAAATTACTTGCCCGATTACTCCCTGAATTGGACTCCACTCAGTCCAATTACTATTACAACTCATTTAGAGTTTTGAGCCAGAAACATGATAATCTCCATGAAATAGCTAATTAGCTCCTTTAACAACTAGTCTGCCATAGTTAAAATAAAAAAATGGCAGACACTAGTGTAGTCATTCACAAACTGAAGGGCCATGACCTCCACTGCATGCACGATTGTTAAAAAGGAGAACTTCTCAATTCAAATTAAAACTTCAAACTTTCAGTAAAATGGTTTCTTACTCAGGGCACCCCATCTTATTTTCTAAGTTATGCTTCTTTTGAACCAGCCTTCCTCGACAATAAATAAATAAATGGTCCTCAAATGATGCGTGACATAAATATGCATTGTGTGAAATAAAATCTGAGATTTCGTAAATTTGGTTGACTTTTACAGGACTGTCTCGTGCAAAAATGTTTTTTTCTAACTCGTATTTTCAAACACGTATGATTGACCATTCAAACCCTTTCGATAGAAAAACGTTCTTTGCATTGTACAATTTTAAACCAGTGATGACTGCTATTATTATAAACACGGATATTGAGAAGAATCGAAAATAAAATTTAAGATAAATCAATGAAGAAAGAAAGTGACGTCAAAGACTCAAACATACCTCACGGGTTGAAATAATACTGTAATAACAATAAGTATTGAAAATTGACATCAATTGACATTCCAATTTTTAGAGGGCCACCTTAATTAACCTAGAGTAAGCTTGGTGCCACCCTCTTTAAAAATTGTTTTTTATTTTATTTATGATTTAACAGAGGTAATTTTTCATCATTTTACATGATCACAGATTACATCTTTCATTACTAAATTCCTGGAATTTCCTGATTCAAAAGCATTTCATCGAAAAAAATACAGTACACACATTTACCTACCACTCAAGCATTTCACTCGTGTGAAGAAGGCATATAAAGACGTTCACTCTATGCACGTATGTTTATGCACATACATACTGCGCCAAAATCCATGTTGCAATGCCATGCTATGTCATGCATAAGCATGCACACATAGAATAGTCTAAGCATTAAAAGGGGTGGTAGTCATTGAGCTAACTTTGCTTAGATTTAACTTGCTTGGATAGTCGGTGACAGGTGTATTGGTGGTTAAGTGCCTAGAAGAGGATTCATACACTCCAGTGCAAACATGTTATCCATCCAGCAAATCCCACGAGACATACCATCCATAGAGCCACTCCAGTGCACTAATATCATCCAACCAGTTGCTGTGATGCTCACATGCCACTTATCCAGCCAGTCTTATGCACACAAGCAATCCAGCAATCTACCCACCCATGTACACACAGGCCTCCTAAGCAGCCATTCCCATACACACAAAACAACCCAGCCAGCCAGCCACATGCACACATGCTGCAATCCATCAAACTTCCATCCACAAAACCTTCCATCCCACTAATCCATCTACTTGGTTGTCCCTTAATCCATCTGAACATCACAGAGTGAGTAGGAAAATGGAGGTATGGCAAGGTGAGATTGCAGATAGATAGATTGGTGACTAGAAGAGAGAAAGGTGGAGTGGATGTCATCAATTCATCAACCTGCCCATTCATTCACCCACACACCTGTCAATGCACTCACCCAGCGAACAAACACACCTGTAAATTCATTCACCTATCTACGCATTCATGTTTGTAATCATCCTTCAATTCATCCCCTCATGCACTAATCAATCCACCAATCAAGCCAGCTATCCTTCACCTTAATCATCCATGCATTCATCTTCCCTCCCATTTGTGTACTCATCCATTTAACCATCCGACCTCATACCTACCAACCAATACACTTGCCACTTCCTTCGTCCATCCACCAGTCCGGGGTGGTGGATGGAAGTTGGAATTTGTCAGTGGATTGGTAGATAGATGAATCTATACCCGTCAAGGGATCCACCAATCCATCTGCCTGTTCCTTCATCCATACACTCCCGGACAAGTGCTTGGATGGATGGACCAGCAAGATGTATGGGTGGACAGAAGGATGGAAAAAAGGTTGAGTACACAGTTGGGAGGAAACATGAATGCATGGATGATTAAGGTGAAGGACAGCTACGTTGATTGAAGGATTAATGAGAGCATGAACGGATGAATTGATGGTTGAATGCATGCATGGATGCATGGATAGGTGAATGAATCAATGAATGTGTTTGTTCAAAGGGTGAGTGCACAGACAGCTGTGTCGGTGAATGAGTGGATGGGTAGATGAAAAGATAACATCCACCACACCCCTCTCTCTTCCACTCATCAATCCATCTATCTGCAATCCCACCTGGCCAATCCTACATTCTCCTACACATCCCATGATGGGCAGATGGATTAAAGGACAACCAAGTACAGTAGACAGATGAGTGCGATGATAGGTTAGTGGAAGGAACCATTGTTTGATGAATGGCATGCTGTGTGCATGTGGGTGCCTAGATGGGTCGTATGTGTACATAGGAGTGACTGCATGAAAGGCATGTGCGCAAATAAGTGGGCCAATTGCTAAATTGCATGTGTGCATAGGAGTGACTGGATTTGTGGCATGTGTGCATCGCAAGGGCTGAATGGATGACACGTGTGCATAGCGGTGACTCCAAGGATTGATGTCTGAATGGGATTTGCTGGATGGAAGACCTTTGTGTGCATGGTTGTGGATGAATGTCATGGGTGTGGCTTGATGCACATGTCTACATGGGTGTGGCTGAAGTGTGTGGCTGGCAACATGGCTCACGTGGGCAGGGGCGACCGCTCCCTGAGGTAGCATTGTTTAGCTGCTACCCGCTACCCTATATAAATAACCATACTATTAGTATTACTTTTTTTAACTTGTGAATAATGCAAATTTTCACTCCTTTAAACTTTTGTTGGTAATTCCAATAACCACACTTTCCCCTATAATTATTTTCCTCATTTCAAATGGAAAAAATATAGAGTAGAGAATACTTGAAATGCAAAACAAAAAACATTGTGAAAATACTGTTTTGATGTTTGCATTTGGAGAGTCCTTTGATGGAACAGTAAAACAAGAATCTTTGCTATCATTATTTTTCTTGAATGGGTAGTAATTTTGTTTAAGTTTAAACGTTTCCCATTTTTTTAATCACATGGCATTGACTCGATCCAGCCAATTTGCGACTGTTACGGTTAGAATAATGCTGTCATTTAATTAAGGTTTTTTAAAGAGACATTTCCAGTTGATTTAATTTGCTTAATAGACCCAGTCATATACAATTATCCATAGAACATGCCATTCTAGAGATTCATTTGCAATATTTTTAACTAACAGGCATGGGAGCCATTTCGAATAAGAAAGAATTTTTTTTTTTTAATTATGATGACTTTTCAGATATCAGATATTTCTGAAAAAAAGGCTCCAATTTTTGACATCTTTTTTACAAGTATCAATTTTGGAAGATTTTTACGTGAACATCCTTAATGGATATAAAAATGACAGGTGTATTGGTGGTTAAGTGGCTGGAAGGGGTTTCATACACTCCAGTGCAAACATGTTATCCATCCAGCAAATCCCATAAGACATACCATCCATAGAGCCACTCCAGTGCACTAATATCATCCATCCGGTTGCTGTGATGCTCACATGCCACTTATCCAGCGAGTCTTATGCACACATGCAATTCAGCTATCTACCCACCCCTTTACACACAGGTATCCTATCCACCCATTCCCATACACACAAAACACTCCATCCAGCCAGCCACATGCACACATGCTGCAATCCATCAAACTATGCTTCCATCCACAAAACCTTCCATCCCACTAATCCATCTACTTGGTTGTCCCTTAATCCATCCGAACATCACAGGGTGAGTAGGAAAATGGAGGTATGGCAAGGTGAAATTGCAGATAGATAGATTGATGACTAGAAGAGAGAAAGGTGGAGTGGATGTCATCAATTCATCAACCTACCCATTCTTTCACCCACACACCTGTCTATGCACTCACCCAGCGAACAAACACACCCGCCAATTTATTCCCCTAACTACGCATTCATGTTTGCAACCATCCTTTAATTCATCCTCTCATGCACTAATCAATCCACCAATCAAGCCAGCTATCCTTCACCTTAATCATCCATGCATTCATCTCCCCCCCCCCCCCCCCCCCCTCCCCCACCCCCATTTGTGTACTCATCCATATAACCATCCGACCTCATACATACCAACCAATGCACTTGCCACTTCCTTCGTCCATCCACCAGTCCGGGGTGGTGGATGGAAGTTGGAATTGGAAAGTGGATTGGTAGATAGATGAATCTATACCCATCAAGGGATCCACCACTCCATCTGCCTGTTCCTTTATCCATACACTCCCGGACAAGTGCATGGATGGAGGGACCAGCAAGATGTATGGGTGGACAGAAGGATGGAGAAAAGGTTGAGTACACAGTTGGGAGGGAAGATGAATGCATGGATGATTAAGGTGAAGGACAGCTACGTTGATTGAAGGATTAATGAGTGCATGAATGGATGAATTGATGGTTGAATGCATGCATGGATGCGTGGATAGGTGAATGAATCAACGAATGTGTTTGTTCACAGGGTGAGTACACAGACAGTTGTGTTGTGAATGAGTGGGTGGGTAGATGAAAAGATGACATTCACCACACCCCTTTCTCTTCCACTCATCAATCCATCGATCTGCAATCCTACCTGGCCAATCCTTCATTCTCCTACCCATCCCGTGATGGGCAGATGGATTAAAGGACAACCCTGTACAGTAGACAGATGAGTGCAATGATAGGTTAGTGGATGGAACCATTGTTTAATGAATGGCATGCTGTGTGCATCTGGGTGCCTAGATGGGTCGTATGTGTACATAGGAGTGACTGCATGAAAGGCATGTGCGCAAAGAAATGGGTCAATTGCTAAATTGCATGTGTGCATAGGAGTGACTGGATTTGTCGCATGTGTGCATCGCAAGGGTTGAATGGATGACACGTGTGCATAGCGGTGACTCCATGCATTGAATGTCTGCATGGGATTTGCTGGATGGAAGGCCTTTGTGTGCATGGTTGTGGCTGAATGTCATGGGTGTGACTTGATGCACATGTCTACATGGGTGTGGCTGAAGTGTGTGGCTGGCAACATGGCTCATGTGGGCAGGGGCGACCACTCCCTGAGGTAGCATTGTTTAGCTGCTACCTGCTACCCTATATAAATAAACTAACTATTAGTATTACTTTTTTTTAAATTGTGAATAATGCAAATTTTCACTCCTTCAAACTTTTGTTGGTAATTCCACCAACCAGGCTTTCACATATTTTTTCATTTCAAATGGAAAGAAATATAGAGTAGAGAATACTTGAAATGCAAAAAAAAAAACAGTGTGAAAGTACTGTTTTGATGTTTGCATTTGGAGTCTTTTGATGGAACAGTAAAACCAGAATCTTTTCTATCATTATTTCTCTTCAATGGGTAGTAATTTTGTTATTTTGGAGCATCGTCATTTCACCAGATGCATGATATATATGTTGTGGTTCAATTTTACCGTGGGTTAAATTTTTTTTCTTTGTTTTGGGCTATGGTATTGTGTGGTAATGAGTTTTAAACAAAGGAAAATAAAATTTGAACCAAGGATAAAATTGAACCACAACATACATGCATACATTTGTAGGTATGAAGATCGCATGATGCTACACTGGTTACATTCATATATTTTTATTATAAACTGGAATTCCTGTCAAATTTGACTCCTCCACGCTCTTTTTTCATGTAATTCAAGTGAATCGATGAAATATTATCCAAGTTTTCAATTCTCAAGGGTTAGCATGAAGAATTATAATTTCTCCCAGTCACAAGTAAACAAACTGATATGGTATGAGTCGTCACGTGATTTTGCTTCACTTTAGACTGCTGATTTGTAGTGGCATTCTGAAATCTTGATCTTAATTGAAGTGAATAGATGGAATATTATTCTAGTTATGAGCATATGAAGAATTCTAAGAGAATTATCAGAACCACTTTCAATTTCGTCAGTTTCTTCCCCTTGATTAGTTGCAATTTCTGTATTATGACACAGCTGTATTGTTACACTGGAAATGTTCCCTTTCATTGACAACATTACAGTTACGGAAGTGGTCACTGACTACGTGAGCAAAAACAAAAATAAAATAGCCTGGTCTATAAAATATCCTATTTTTGAGAAATGCTCACTGAAAGATAAACACTGAAAGGTTATCTGCACTTTCGGCGGATTATGTTCAGTTTCAGTTTCTGCATGGGATTTGCTGGATGGAAGGCCTTTGTGTGCATGGTTGTGGCTGGGTGTCATGGGGGTAGCTCCATGTACATGTCTACATGCATGTGGCTAAAGTGTGTGGCTGGCAACATGGCTCACATGGGCAGGGGCGACCACTCCCTGAGGTAGCATTGTTTAGCTGCTACCCGCTACCCTATATAAATAACATAACTGTGAGCATTACTTTTTTTAACTTGTGAATAATGCAAATTTTCACTCCTTTTAACTTTTGTTGGTAATTCCACTGTGCATATGGCTTTCCTGTATATTTTCCTCATTTAAATGGAAAGAAATATAGAGTAGAGAATACTTGAAATGCAAAACAAAAAACATTGTGAAAATACTGTTTTGATGTTTGCATTTGGAGTCCTTTGATGGAACAGTAAAACAAGAATCTTTGCTACCATTATTTTTCTTGAATGGGTAGTAATTTTCTTTAAGTTTAAAATTTTCCCATTTTTTTAATCACATGGCATTGACTCGATCCAGCCAATTTGCGACTGTTACGGTTAGAATAATGCTGTCATTTAACTAAGGTTTTTTAAAGAGACATTTCCAGTTGATTTAATTTGCTTAATAGACCCAGTCATATACAATTATCCATAGAACATGCCATTCTAGAGATTCATTTGCAATATTTTTAACTAACAGGCATGGGAGCCATTTCGAATAAGAAAGAATTTTTTTTTTTAAATTATGATGACTTTTCAGATATCAGATATTTCTGAAAAAAAGGCTCCGATTTTTGACATCTTTTTTACAAGTATCAGTTTTGGAAGATTTTTACATGAACATCCTTAATGGATGTAAAAATGACAGGTGTATTGGTGGTTAAGTGGCTGGAAGGGGATTCATACACTCCAGTGCAAATACAGTGTTATCCATCCAGCAAATCCCACGAGACACACCATCCATAGAGCCCTCTCCAGTGCACTAATATCATCCATCTGGTTGCTGTGATGCTCACATGCCACTTATCCAGCCAGTCTTATGCACACATGCAATTCAGCTATCTACCCACCCCTGTACACACAGGCTTCCTATGCACCCATTCCCATACACACAAAACACCCCATCCAGCCAGCAACATGCACACATGCTGCAATCCATCAAACTATGCTTCCATCCACAAAACCTTCCATCCCACTAATCCATCTACTTGGTTGTCCCTTAATCCATCTGAACATCACAGAGTGAGTAGGAAAATGGAGGTATGGCAAGGTGAGATTGCAGATAGATAGATTGGTGACTAGAAGAGAGAAAGGTGGAGTGGACGTCATCAATTCATCAACCTAACCATTCATTCACCCACACACCTGTCAATGCACTCACCCAGCGAACAAACACACCTGTAAATTCATTCACCTATCTACGCATTCATGTTTGCAATCATCCTTCAATTCATCCCCTCATGCACTAATCAATCCACCAATCAAGCCAGCTATCCTTCACCTTAATCATCCATGCATTCATCTTCCCTCCCATTTGTGTACTCATCCATTTAACCATCCGACCTCATACCTACCAACCAATACACTTGCCACTTCCTTCGTCCATCCACCAGTCTGGGGTGGTGGATTAAAGTTGGAATTTATAAGTGGATTGGTAGATAAATGAATCTATACCCGTCAAGGGATCCACCAATCCATCTGCCTGTTCCTTTATCCATACACTCCCGGACAAGTGCTTGGATGGAGGGACCAGCAAGATATATGGGTGGACAGAAGGATGGAAAAAAGGTTGAGTACACAGTTGGGAGGAAACATGAATGCATGGATGATTAAGGTGAAGGACAGCTACGTTGATTGAAGGATTAATGAGCGCATAAATGGATGAATTGATGGTTGAATGCATGCATGGATACGTGGATAGGTGAATGAATCAACGAATGTGTTTGTTCAAAGGGTGAGTGCACAGACAGCTGTGTCGGTGAATGAGTGGGTGGGTAGATGAAAAGATGACATCCACCACACCCCTCTCTCTTCCACTCATCAATCCATCTATCTGCAATCCCACCTGGCCAATCCTACATTCTCCTACACATCCCATGATGGGCAGATGGATTAAAGGACAACCAAGTACAGTAGACAGATGAGTGCGATGATAGGTTAGTGGAAGGAACCATTGTTTGATGAATGGCATGCTGTGTGCATGTGGGTGCCTAGATGGGTCGTATGTGTACATAGGAGTGACTGCATGAAAGGCATGTGCGCAAATAAGTGGGTCAATTGCTAAATTGCATGTGTGCATAGGAGTGACTGGATTTGTGGCATGTGTGCATCGCAAGGGCTGAATGGATGACACGTGTGCATAGCAGTGACTCCAAGGATTGATGTCTGAATGGGATTTGCTGGATGGAAGGCCTGTGTGTGCATGGCTGTGGCTGAATGTCATGGGTGTGGCTTGATGCACATGTCTACATGGGTGTGGCTGAAGTGTGTGGCTGGCAACATGGCTCACGTGGGCAGGGGCGACCACTCCCTGAGGTAGCATTGTTTAGCTGCTACCCGCTACCCTATATAAATAACCATACTATTAGTATTACTTTTTTTAACTTGTGAATAATGCAAATTTTCACTCCTTTAAACTTTTGTTGGTAATTCCAATAACCACGCTTTCCCATATAATTATTTTCCTCATTTCAAATGGAAAAAATATAGAGTAGAGAATACTTGAAATGCAAAACAAAAAACATTGTGAAAATACTGTTTTGATGTTTGCATTTGGAGAGTCCTTTGATGGAACTGTAAAACAAGAATCTTTGCTATCATTATTTTTCTTGAATGGGTACTAATTTTGTTTCAGTTTAAAAGTTTCCCATTTTTTAATCACATGGCATTGACTCCAGCCAATTTGCGACTGTTACAGTTAGAAAAATGCTGTCATTTAATGATGGTTTTTTAAAGAGACATTTCCAGTTGACTTAATTTCCTTAATAGACCCAGTAATATACAATTATCCATAGAACATGCTATTCTAGAGATTCATTTGCAATATTTACAGATATGGGGGCCATTTCGAATGAGAAAGAAATATTGTTTTAAAATTATGATGAATTTTCTGAAACAAAGTCTCCAATTTTTGACATTTTTTTTACAAGTATCATTAAGAAAATCAATTTTGGAAGATTTTTACACGGACATCCTTAATGGATGTAAAAATGACAGGTTTATTGGTGGTTAAGTGGCTGGAGGGATTTATACACTCCAGTGCAAATACAATGTTATCCATCCAGCAAATCCCATGAGACATACCATCCATAGAGCCACTCCAGTGCACTAATATCATCCATCTGGTTGCTGTGATGCTCACATGCCACTTATCCAGCCAGTCTTATGCACACATGCAATTCAGCTATCTACCCACCCCTGTATACACAGGCCTCCTATGAAGCCATTCCCATACACACAAACACCCCATCCAGCCAGCCACATGCACACATGCTGCAATCCATCAAACTATGCTTCCATCCACAAAACCTTCCATCCCACTAATCTATCTAATCGGTTGTCCCTTAATCCATCCGAACATCACAGGGTGAGTAGGAAAATGGAGGTATGGCAAGGTGAAATTGCAGATAGATAGATTGGTGACTAGAAGAGAGAAAGGTGGAGTGGATGTCATCAATTCATCAACCTACCCATTCATTCACCCACACACCTGTCTATGCACTCACCCAGGGAACAAACACACCCGCCAATTCATTCCCCTATCTACGCATTCATGTTTGCAACCATCCTTCAATTCATCCCCTCTTGCACTAATCAATCCACCAATCAAGCCAGCTATCCTTCACCTTAATCATCCATGCATTCATCTTCCCTCCCATTTGTGTACTCATCCATTTAACCATCCGACCTCATACCTACCAACCGATGCACTTGCAACTTCCTTCGTCCATCCACCAGTCCGGGGTGGTGGATGGAAGTTGAAATTGGTAAGTGGATTGGTAGATAGATGAATCTATACCTATCAAGGGATCCACCACTCCATCTGCCTGTTCCTTTATCCATACACTCCCAGACAAGTGCATGGATGGAGGGACCAGCAAGATGTATGGGTGGACAGAAGGATGGAGAAAAGGTTGAGTACACAGTTGGAAGGGAAGGTGAATGCATGGATGATTAAGGTGAAGGACAGCTACATTGATTGAAGGATTAATGAGTGCATGAACGGATGAATTGATGGTTGAATGCATGCATGGATGCGTGGATAGGTGAATGAATCAACGAATGTGTTTGTTCAAAGGGTGAGTGCACAGACAGCTGTGTCGGTGAATGAGTAGGTGGGTAGATGAAAAGATGACATCCACCACACCCCTGTCTCTTCCACTCATCAATCCATCTATCTGCAATCCCACCTGGCCAATCCTACATTCTCCTACCCATCCCATGATGGGCAGATGGATTAAAGGACAACCAAGTACAGTAGACAGATGAGTGCGATGATAGGTTAGTGGATGGAACCATTGTTTGATGAATGGCATGCTGTGTGCATGTGGGTGCCTAGATGGGTCGTATGTGTACATAGGAGCGACTGCATGAAAGGCATGTGTGCAAAGAAGTGGGTCAATTGCTAAATTGCATGTGTGCATAGGAGTGACTGGATTTGTGGCATGTGTGCATCGCAAGGGCTGAATGGATGACACGTGTGCATAGCAGTGACTCCAAGGATTGATGTCTGAATGGGATTTGCTGGATGGAAGGCCTGTGTGTGCATGGCTGTGGCTGAATGTCATGGGTGTGGCTTGATGCACATGTCTACATGGGTGTGGCTGAAGTGTGTGGCTGGCAACATGGCTCACGTGGGCAGGGGCGACCACTCCCTGAGGTAGCATTGTTTAGCTGCTACCCGCTACCCTATATAAATAACCATACTATTAGTATTACTTTTTTTAACTTGTGAATAATGCAAATTTTCACTCCTTTAAACTTTTGTTGGTTATTCCAATAACCACGCTTTCCCATATAATTATTTTCCTCATTTCAAATGGAAAAAATATAGAGTAGAGAATACTTGAAATGCAAAACAAAAAACATTGTGAAAATACTGTTTTGATGTTTGCATTTGGAGAGTCCTTTGATGGAACAGTAAAACAAGAATCTTTGCTATCATTATTTTTCTTGAATGGGTAGTAATTTTGTTTAAGTTTAAAAGTTTCCCATTTTTTAATCACATGGCATTGACTCCAGCCAATTTGCGACTGTTACAGTTAGAAAAATGCTGTCATTTAATGATGGTTTTTTAAAGAGACATTTCCAGTTGACTTAATTTCCTTAATAGACCCAGTTATATACAATTATCCATAGAACATGCCATTCTAGAGATTCATTTGCAATATTTACAGATATGGGGGCCATTTCGAATGAGAAAGAAATATTGTTTTAAAATTATGATGAATTTTCTGAAACAAAGTCTCCAATTTTTGACATTTTTTTTACAAGTATCATTAAGAAAATCAATTTTGGAAGATTTTTACACGGACATCCTTAATGGATGTAAAAATGACAGGTTTATTGGTGGTTAAGTGGCTGGAGGGATTTATACACTCCAGTGCAAATACAATGTTATCCATCCAGCAAATCCCATGAGACATACCATCCATAGAGCCACTCCAGTGCACTAATATCATCCATCTGGTTGCTGTGATGCTCACATGCCACTTATCCAGCCAGTCTTATGCACACATGCAATTCAGCTATCTACCCACCCCTGTATACACAGGCCTCCTATGAAGCCATTCCCATACACACAAAACACCCCATCCAGCCAGCCACATGCACACATGCTGCAATCCATCAAACTATGCTTCCATCCACAAAACCTTCCATCCCACTAATCTATCTAATCGGTTGTCCCTTAATCCATCCGAACATCACAGGGTGAGTAGGAAAATGGAGGTATGGCAAGGTGAAATTGCAGATAGATAGATTGGTGACTAGAAGAGAGAAAGGTGGAGTGGATGTCATCAATTCATCAACCTACCCATTCATTCACCCACACACCTGTCTATGCACTCACCCAGCGAACAAACACACCCGCCAATTCATTCCCCTATCTACGCATTCATGTTTGCAACCATCCTTCAATTCATCCCCTCTTGCACTAATCAATCCACCAATCAAGCCAGCTATCCTTCACCTTAATCATCCATGCATTCATCTTCCCTCCCATTTGTGTACTCATCCATTTAACCATCCGACCTCATACCTACCAACCAATGCACTTGCAACTTCCTTCGTCCATCCACCAGTCCGGGGTGGTGGATGGAAGTTGGAATTGGTAAGTGGATTGGTAGATAGATGAATCTATACCTATCAAGGGATCCACCACTCCATCTGCCTGTTCCTTTATCCATACACTCCCGGACAAGTGCATGGATGGAGGGACCAGCAAGATGTATGGGTGGACAGAAGGATGGAGAAAAGGTTGAGTACACAGTTGGAAGGGAAGGTGAATGCATGGATGATTAAGGTGAAGGACAGCTACATTGATTGAAGGATTAATGAGTGCATGAACGGATGAATTGATGGTTGAATGCATGCATGGATGCGTGGATAGGTGAATGAATCAACGAATGTGTTTGTTCAAAGGGTGAGTGCACAGACAGCTGTGACGGTGAATGAGTAGGTGGGTAGATGAAAAGATGACATCCACCACACCCCTGTCTCTTCCACTCATCAATCCATCTATCTGCAATCCCACCTGGCCAATCCTACATTCTCCTACCCATCCCATGATGGACAGATGGATTAAAGGACAACCAAGTACAGTAGACAGATGAGTGCGATGATAGGTTAGTGGATGGAACCATTGTTTGATGAATGGCATGCTGTGTGCATGTGGGTGCCTAGATGGGTCGTATGTGTACATAGGAGTGACTGCATGAAAGGCATGTGTGCAAAGAAGTGGGTCAATTGCTAAATTGCATGTGTGCATAGGAGTGACTGGATTTGTGGCATGTGTGCATTGCAAGGGCTGAATGGATGTCACGTGCGCATAGCGGCGACTCCATGGATTGAATGTCTGCATGGGATTTGCTGGATGGAAGGCCTTTGTGTGCATGGTTGTGGCTGAATGTCATGGGTGTGGCTCGATGCACATGTCTACATGGGTGTGGCTGAAGTGTGTGGCTGGCAACATGGCTCACGTGGGCAGGGGCGACCACTCCCTGAGGTAGCATTGTTTAGCTGCTACCCGCTACCCTATATAAATAACCTTACTATTAGTATTACTTTTTTTAACTTGTGAATAATGCAAATTTTCACTCCTTTAAACTTTTGTTGGTAATTCCACCAACCAGGCTTTCCCATATTTTTTCCTCATTTCAAATGGAAAGAAATATTGAGAAGAGAATACTTGAAATGCAAAAAAAGAAACATTGTGAAAATACTGTTTTGATGTTTGCATTTGGAGTCCTTTGATGGAACAGTAAAACAAGAATCTTTGCTATCATTATTTCTCTTCAATGGGTAGTAATTTTGTTTAAGTTTAAAATTTTCCCATTTTTTTTAATCACATGGCATTGACTCCAGCCAATTTGCGACTGTTAGGTTTGTAGCATCATCATTTCACCAGATGCATGATATATACATTTGTAGGTATGAAGATCACATGATGCTACATTGGTTACATTCATATATTTTTATTATAAACTGGAATTCCTGTCAAATTTGACTCCTCCACGCTCTTTTTTCATGTGATTCAAGTGAATCAATGAAATATTATTCACGTTTTCAATTCTCAAGGGTTAGCATGAAGAATTATAATTAATTTTCTCCGAGTCACAAGTAAACAAACTGATATGGTATGAGTCATGGTGTGATTTCGCTTCACTTTAGACTGCTGATTTGTAGTGGCATTCTGAAATCTTGATCGCTTACTCTTTAGCATAATTCAGTCTTTAATTGAAGTGAATAGATGGAATATTATTCTAGTTATGAGCATATGAAGAATTTAAAGAGAATGATCAGAACTACTTCCAATTTCGTCAGTTTCTTCCCTTCGATTGGTTGCAATTTCTGTATTATGACACAGCTGTATTGTTACACTGGAAATGTTCCCTTACATTGACAAAGTTACAGTTACGTACATGTAAGTGGTCACTAACTACGTGAGCAAAAACAAAAATAAAATAGCCTGGTCTATAAAATATCCTATTTTTGAGAAATGCTTACTGAAAGAGAAACACTGAAAGATTAACTGCACTTTCGGCAGATTATGTTCAGTTTCAAAAATCACATTTCAGAGCTTCCGGATTTCAAAAAAGTTTTTTTGGGGGGGCATGCCCCAACCCTCTCCCTAGAAGAAAGGGGCCTAACGACCCCTTGTTTTTTGTTTTGTTTTGTTTTTTGTTGAGTTAGTTACTCTACTCAAACCAGCTGCCTACTTAGAATTTTATTGAAACCCCTCATGATAAAAAACAACAACAACAACAACAATAAATTGGTGTTTCCATCAATTTGACAAAAGTGTTTGATAATGTCAATCAGTATCTTAATCTCTATTCTTCATACTGTTTAGAAATGAGTCATTTTTTGTAAATTTCCTCAAGGTTAAATAGTAAATGATGACAGTTGTATCAATCATGTCGATGAGCATAATTATTATGAATTTGTTAATTTATCCTAAATTTCATCGCCAATTCTTCACAATAGCTGTGCTTTTAACAGAATTCCTAACTGCTTGTTTTAAATGGTACAATGCAAAGAAGTTTTCCTGTCATAAGGATTCAAATTTGGTCAACCAACTGTTCCGATTTGGAATATGCTTTTGAATAATGTCGAATTCATGACAAGCAATGCCTGGGACTTTCCTTGAAGAAAAAGTCACAACAAATTAACACATACATGTAACATCATCCAGTTCTTTGTCATGCATTACATGTTTCAAGGTTTAAATCCAGAAGGTATGGGGTAAAATATATAACACTTTGCATACAAATGTTGGTTCAGAAGTTTTTACTTTACTCTGGAAAATATCAGCCACAAAAAGTGTTTTTTTTTTAATGTGAATCATTCTTATTTCATGGAAAGAACCATTTGAACTGGAATAATTGTTCCAAGTTTTTAAAATAAAGTCTTTCTAAATTCACGACAATCAATTGTGCTTCAAGCATACAGTGTACAATTATGCTTGAAGACAAACTTACAGACTGTAAAAAGATAATATTATTTTCTTGTTAAGTTTTCAATCAATCATAGATTATAATCAGATATAATCAATGATCCGCACATCACTACATTACTGTGTACATGTATACTTACTGACAGATGATTATGCCACGGTTATGTCATCAACAGATCCCAGGGGATGACTTACAGTATTCTGAATCAGAACCCGTTTCCATCTTGAGGTTGACTTGAACTTCAGGAATCCTGCTGGTCAGTCCATCATCTTTTACCTAAATAAAACAAAGGGAAAAGAAGTGTTGAGAAAACATGGCATATTATTTATGTACATTATTTCTTGAAAAAGAAGCAAAAAAATTCAGATCAGTGTTAATTCCAATTAATTTCTAGCTTGCATGCAAAAATTGAGGCAAATCTGAGCCTAATGATTATTATTTAATGAGCCTGCTGAGTGTTTTCTTAGCTACACTGTACACCCATGTTGTAGCTGTAAGTTGCTATTTTGAGAAAAGGTTTTCAGGGATTTCAAGGTCAAGTAGCACTGTAAAGGTGTAAAAATGCAAAAATCGCTTCACTTCCATGGATCTACAGTGGATCTATGGATTTGTATTCTTTCGGACACAAGAACTTTGTATTGTGCGCATCTTCTTTCCCATCCACTGTCAACTTGAAAACATCAGTGCCTCAGCTTCCAAGAAACTCTAGATTGGCAGGTTAGTCTTTTAGAGGTTATTTGGAGTCAAAAGTTACAAAAAGTGCTTATTTCTGGCCGTGTGTTTACATGTATTTCTTGTGAAGCTAGTGTTTATGGACTCTTAGATTATAACTTTGGGAAAAAATAGTGCACTATTCAAAAGAATCGTAAATTTATAAAACAAACTTTTTTTGTGGAAGTCTACTTTGTTATTTGATCCAAATAGTTTTGAAATATCATGGCACCTTTTTCGACTATCAAAATTTGTTCTTATGAAAAGTTGAAAATTGGCACAATGCAACTGAAAAGTGTCAGTTGCCTATAATAGAGAATAAAGGAAATCAATTGCACCTAAATACACAAATGGGAGGGCGGAAGGGATCAATCTTGCTGTTGTGAAACTTGCAGCCTTCTGAGATGAAGGCAATATTGAGAAAGCTCACATAATTTAACCTGTTTGATCAACAGGAGCCAAATAAGGAAGACAAGTGCCAAATAAGGAATTACATGTTGCAAGATGAGACTACAGTGGTGATTGTGGGCTCGGATTGATATTGATTTCTAGTTTCTAGTACATTAACTATTATTTTATTCTAAAATATCATTAAAAGTCTATAGCAAAAGCAGAAAAACAACTGTTCAAATAAAATCAAACAAATGTTGTAAAGGAGAATAGAGATGAGCACAGCATTTCCAAAAAGGTCATTTTTGACAATTGATGAAGATACATGTACATGTATAAAAACAAGGCTGAAGCCAGCAACTAAAGAAAACACGTTGGCCATTCCAAAACCAGGCAGCATCCTATTGAAGGCTTCCCTCTATCAATTACTGGCAGGCATAGTTTTTAGTGTGATCTTTCGCTCTGTAAGATTATTGCTTTGTTACCTACATGTAGACATAAGTCACATTCTCATTTTGATGTATGGAAAATTCCTATTCAAGTCTCATTAATAAACTCAGGGCAGGGAATTGCTGCCTGCGGCACCCCTTCAGCCCTGTGCCGAATCCCCGTCAGGGAGGGGACATATGATACATGTACCTGCTGGACTGGGACAGAGTCCCCATTAACACACAGGTGTGCATATATGATGCACAAAAATCTAAAAGGACACACGCTTTACATGTATCAAACGCTGTCAAAAGTTGTGGCTATTTCCCAGCATGCAGTGCAGTGGTGATGTTGAAAATCGAGGCAAGGTCAGTATGCACTAAAACGAGAGGCTGTAGCTCGGCCCGAACAACGAATAAGAGCAAAAAAAGTCACTGCTAAGCTAGGACTAGGACTGAATTTTGCTGTTAATGTTGACTTTTGGGTTTGCCACGATGATTTGAATAAAAAAACTAAAGGCAAAAACGTGATTTTTGTTGATTTCTATGACGTTAAAAACGGTCATTTTTGTTATTGTCCAAATTCAAACGCTAATACATGTATTTTGCAAAAATCACTGACTTTTTTGTGTTTATTGGGAATCTCAATTTGACAGACTTTCTAGTCAATGCTCACAACTGCTAGTTAAGGCAATGTTCACACGATTGAGAAAGTTACAATTTTTTAAAGCAGTGGAGTCTTGTACGGGCGGTTACAGGCAGTTCAGGTGTCAATGGGTTAACTGTTGGAAATGTTGGCGCTTATCTTTAATTGGTAAAATATTAGTTATTAAAATCTTGGTGGCATCTCATCTTACATACATCTTAGCACCACTAGCGACAAAACAAAAAGCTATCAGTGAGATAAATGACATTTTTTATAAGTTTCTATGGAACAACAAGTGACAAAATCAAGAGAACGGTGTTGATAAATGACTATGATAAGGGAGGCCTAAACATGATTGTTTAATAAATCGCTGAAATCTACCTGGATTCAAAAATATCTTGACGCTTCAAACCATGGAAAATGGTTAAAGTAAAACTTCAACATAATTTAAAAGAAAACCTTCTTTGAAGAATATTAAACAGCTCATCACTGCTTTATACATGTATGTTCCCTGCGCATATTAAAGCGTTTTGTTTTCTCTTCAGCATGTATACATGTACATTTAAATGGTACATGTACTTGGTTTTGGAATTCTTTAAATCTTCCAAATTTTGTGATCATGATAACTGTTTGTGCTGGCTGTTGTATTCGTGACTGAACTTCATATCTGGCAATTATTAGATTAAAGTGCCTATCACCCCTAGAAAGTTATTTTCAGAATCAACTCTATGTACATTGAATAGTTGAATGGCAAAATATTTCTTGTTTTGAACGTCGTGTTAGTGAGTTATAGATATTTGAATTTACAAAATGCTAATTAGATGACGTCAACCCGGGAATCATTTATTATACAACTACTTGTTTTCACCTCCAAGTAATAATTTTTACGAATCAATTGACTATCCAAAGTTTATTTTTAGTATTTATCAAATTAATTTTCCTAAGCAGTCTTTCTAACATAAAACCAGGGGCAGATACACCAGGGCATTTGTTTGCCTGCACTGTAATCCTAGGCAGTCCTAATATTTAACTGACACACTGGGCATTAGTTTGCCTGTATTTGACCCTAGACAGTCCTTAACAGATACACTAGGGCATTAGTTTGCCTGTATTTGACCCTAGACAGTCCTTAACAGATACACTGGGGCATTAGTTTGCCTGTGTTTAACCCAGGCAGTCCTTCTTGCCCAATTTCGACCAGCCAGCAAGACCTAACTTTGAGCTGCCCAAAGCTGTATTTCAAGTGCCCGACCACGTATAGCGGACCTATCTGCCACTGTCGCAAAGCATGTCAGGAAATTCTATGGCAAAACCAAAATGGACCTTCCCGCCCGAAAATTATAACAAAATATTATATAAGTCTGTAAGCACTTGGGATATCGGGCATTTCAACCATGGCACGGGATGGGAAATGGCTCACAACTCACAATGCTGCCCCTTTTCTGATCCAAAATGATTCCAGACTTTCATGCTGGCTCATCTTATCCACAAATGCTCATTTTCACCACGAGCGCTGAATAGTGCTAAATTTGGGCCAAGGCGGCAAGGACACGCACTCAATTCTTTGAGAGGTGCCAGGGACTTTCGGACTTTATGATGTCCTTCCATCACCGCCACCCTTAAACATGGCTTAAACCAACGCTCAACCACTGAGTTGTATAATGTTCAGCGATGTTGTCTTAAGTAGCGAACATGTTTGATAAGCCCGTCTCAAATGGCATTTGAGGTCGTCAGTGCGGGTCAGGAGTATTGCGGTCACATATTCTTACAGCCAATCTGCTTTGTAATGGTGTCATAATAATTATGCTCTAAATGTGCAGTCAAAGCACTAGAGGGCCAGAACTCTGCTTTCCTCCGGTGAAATTAGTCAAATTCATTAGGGTTAGTGCAAATTCAACAAGGGTTTGTGATATTATTCATTGTACGATAAAATGAGGCAAATGAGATAAAAGAAAGGCCAAAAATTTGACATAGGTCGGTTATCATCTCACCCATCAAATTTTTACTTCTTTTGTTTTCCAATCTATGAGTTAGAGAGAAAATAGAATGGATATGTTTTGTTTCTTTTTCTTTGTGATGACATATTTGTATCAAATTTTTGTTCACAATTTTCGATAGGTAGTGCCATGTAAAAGTTGTGAAATACCTTTATAAATTGTTGTTGTTGCCAGGAACTGGTTGGAGGAAGCAGTATACAGAGATAGTGGTCAGTCAATCCTAGTAATTGAGTGTGGTGAAACTGTTTATCATCCTGTTGGTCCTAAAAGTAAAAAAAAGCATATCAAAAGGGATTATTGCATTGGTTTAATCATGCCTTTAAAAGCAAACTCACTCACTCAGCCAGGTGCAAGGCAATCGGCCACGATCTTTTGCCATTGTTTCTTGTCTTTGGCAGCCCTTCTAATTTCATGTGGGAGCAGGGGATGCACGCTATTTATCAACTTAGCAATGTGCCCAAGAAACTGATATTCTGTAACTGTAACTGATATACTGTACGTCCAAATGTTTGGTTTGGGACATCACTGGCTAAGGCCCTATTTACACGAGAAGAGGATGATTCTAGTGGTAGGATCACTCTAGCACTAGGATCATCCTAGCACTAGGATCATCCTAGCACTTAGCCTGTTCCAGGCATTCAGATAGTGGGAAAGCGCGAATAGTTGGGGAAGGCACGAAGAAAAGCAAGCAAAAAAATTGCGGGGTTCAGATAGTGGGGAAAGCGCGAATAGTTGGGGAAGGCGCGAAGAAAAGCAAGCGAAAAAATTGCGGGATTCAGATAGTGGGGAAAGCGCAAATAGTTGGGGAAGGCGCGAAGAAAAGCGAGCGAAAGAATTGTGGGGAGGCTGGGGAGAGGAAGCGAAAGAACGCCTGTAAACATTCTTAACAAAAGGTTGATTGACAACTGAGTTGGTGGTCTAAAAGTGGGCGGAAGGACCTTTTGTTGAGTTTGTTTACAGGCGTTTGCTTTTCTTCGCGTCTTCCCCAACTATTCGAGCTTTCCCCACTATCTGAACGCCTGGAACAGGCTACCTAGCACTAGGATCATCTTTCCATGTAAATACAGTAAGGCCTTACACTCTGCAGACAGGGCTTCGACTGTCAGTGTTATTTTTCAAATTAAATAATGTTTCTAGTATTTGATCATTCAAAGTGATTTGAAAAGAATATGCCTTTCCAACTTTCTATATGCTGGAAAGACAAAATTAATTTTGTTCGCCAAAATCAGACAGGGTACATCAAGGGATGCTTATTGTTAGGGTTAACATTATTAAAAAAAAAAAAACATTTCAAGGCTGTTTAATCAAGCATTATTGTAGAATGGAAGTCCTGTTCAGGACCCAGTATTGTCAATTACACTTATACTTGTAGTTTGATCCACTGCTTTCGTTTCTGAAAATTTCTTCCCTGGAAAATTCCAGATGTGGTAATGTCTAGTAAGTAAAATGAAGATAACAGATATTCTACATAGGAGTTTGTAAAAATAATATGTTTACCACATAATATTTGCCTCAAGCTTCAATCCCGGCATGATCAATCAATGACAATCAATCATTGGAAATCTAATCAATCAATCGATAACAATCAATGACAGTTAGTTAATTGTCATCGATTGCTATTGGCCAATCGATGACCAATCAATAATCACAAGCTTGAGTCCTCCAATTGCTATCGATTGCCATCAATTGCCATTGACTATTATTGATTGTTGTTTGCTGTCAAGATGATTGTTTTTTATCAATAATTTAGTTCTGCTCGTGGCCACGTACGTGTCTGGTGACTTTTGCCCCAGCTTTCTCACAAATAACCCGGAGAACATGTAAAGAGGTGTTGACAACAACAACCACAACAACTTTATTTGTACTCCACATTGATTTACATTGACAGGCCAGACACGACTCATAAGCTTGTGATAAGGTGGAATGTGACCTTTAGAGTTTTGCTCTAACAAGTATATCCCCAAGGATTTTCCTTTTTTGTATGATCTTTGTACATTTCTCTTAGCAATGGTGGGTTCTGAATTAAAATTTGTTATTAGGGTGTTTTTTAGATTAGGCAACGCCAGGTGGTGCATTGTTACAAAAGGCAGAATTCTTTTTCGCACGTTCTCCTTTTGCTGCAAATATGACTTCTGTTTAATGAATTTTACCTTGGAAATTATCTTTTCAATAAGATTGCGAGGGTAGCCTCTAGCACAGAGGCATAAATGCTTCAAAGTTGTTGAAATTCTCACTGAATGATTTTGCTGAGGAATTTTTTCTTAAAAGTCTCTGGGCTTCACCGATGACAATCAATGGCAATTAAAAAACACAAATTTCTTAGCTATCGATTGGTCATCGATTGGTCATCGATTTCCGATATCAATCGATTAATTGTTATCATTTATCATTGATTTCATCGATTGAAATACGCCGGGTTCAATGCACTTGACTGTTGTAAAATTGCAGACCTTCGTATGACAAAGAGAGAAATTATTTACATCTTCTACTGTAAATATTGAAGTCCCCAAATCTTAACTTTTTAACTTTGAACACGTTTCTTCAGTTTGGTAATGAATGACAAGTCTCGAAGGTTTATATTCCACAATAACTTAAGTAACATAAGGAGATAACAATAACATAAGTAATAAGTAATAAGTAACATAACAATAACTTAAGTAACATATTAAGTAACAATTGTGGAATTGCACGCATTTTGGGCATCCTACTGATGAACAGTTACGAAATTCAGATATATTTAGTAGCCACATTTATTTGCGGTCTGTCCCCTTTGAATTGAATATTAAGCTTATAGGTGGTTTTCATGTTACGTCATCTCCGCCATGCTGGTGGACATAAACAATAGTTCTCTCATTAGCTCGGTTTGTTCGTCCACCAGCATTTGTTCGTTTCACTATTGTTATCTATGTCTCTAGAGATTGATTGCAAACCACCTACAGTGTAAGCTTATATGTAAGGTTCCACAAGGATGAAGGAAAACAAGTTTGTGGATTTTCATCTTTCGGCACCACAGTTGGCCTACACAGCCTCCGATTGAGATTATATTATACCAAAATGCAAGTCTACGTGACATGTATATGACCTGCCATCATGTCGCTCATCCTCTACAACTGGAATTACGAAAATAGCATGTTGACGTACCTTTGATATCAGCTTCACATGTGTTCTGCCAAATGGACCAAGTTCTCCTGGGAAAAAATTAAAGCAATCTTTTAACAAAGGACTGTTATTTAGTTTGTGACCATGTTGAGAAAAACAGCAGAGACAATAATTACCTGTTTATTTAAACAACCACACAATTCTATTCAAACTACTAACTGTAGCGCACTCAACAACTCGGCTGCTGATTTTAAACATCCACGGTTTTACGCGCGAAAAAAATAGCGCATGCATAAACCAGTGACGCATCCTCGTTCCGCTGGACTTGGGTATCGTGGACTCTGGGAACGAATTACGAAATGTTCCCAAAATGCAGTGGTAATCAGTGCCGGTCAGTGCGGTGGTAATGGAAAATGGTAATGTTGAAAAGTGCCAAAAATTAGAAATTTTTCAGACGTTTTGGGCTTAGCCCTTCTTCAGTGAAATGTCAATTTTAAACCCGATGGGTCGGTGGTGTCGACAGTGGTGTCCGCCGGACAGTCCGTGTCCGAGTGTCCCCACGAGTCACGACCCAGTGGTATCAATCTCGTGCCCAGAGTCCTCGAGCTTCTTGGTCGCAATAGAAAATTGCACAAAGAACATGTCCAAAGTTTTTGTTGCTTTTCGCGTGATTTTCAATACTTATTGTTTTTATAATTTCAACCCGTGAGGTATGTTTGAGTCTTTTACGTCACTTTCTCCCATTCGCAACCAAGACTTGGAACAAGGTTGATTAATGTGATCTGTGTGATGCAGACAGCCACTTGACCCCACTTACACCAACGTATCGACGAGCATCGTTTCTCGCCATCGGTAAAACATCTAAAGAGTAATCACACTGATCGGAACCATCGGAATGATAATTGAATGACCGCTGACCGTTCCCTGTGCACATATATCTCATGTGGGCATGGGAGCTTTGCGCAGTCTTCGATTTAGATTCGATTTAGCATGCCAGGACACAGTCTCTTTGCTATTTTAATATAGTAGCCAATCACAACTGTTTCTAAACCGGAACTTCATATGGATTATCCCAGAGGTCCGGGTAGGTACGTGCTGTATGGGGACATATAGTGTACCGGTAGGTGGTTAGCCATACATAGCCCTACATAGCCGTACATAGCCCTATACAGCCCTACATAGCCCTACACAGCCATACACAGCCCTACATAGCCCTACACAGGCATACATAGCCCTACACAGACATACACAGGCATACATAAGAATGAATATACCCCCTCAAATTATCTAGGCCTAACTAGAAGAGCATCTGATAGGAGGGTATTAACTAAATTACGTATAAGTAATCATAAACTTATGATCGAACTGGGCAGATACAACAAAATTCCCAGAGACAAAAGGCTTTGCCCAGTTTGTGGTTCAAATCAAATCGAAGACGAAATCCATTTTCTTTTCTATTGTTCAAAATACGCAACAATAAGAGATAATTTTTACAATAAAATACAGACTTTTATACCAAATATTAGCCATTTACCTGTAATTGAATTGATCATAGAAATAATGAATTCTTCCATTTACTTTGTAAACATGCAATTAATTAAATTTATTTCATCTTGTTTTGATTCTCGAGATAAAATTGTTACCGATGTAATTTATTATAATTATTCCAACGTGAATATCATTATCATTTTTGTTTTCTTTCCTTTTGTTAGTTAGTTGTAAACTTTTGCGATATTGTAAAATCTACAGTCATGCAAATAAAGCTAAATGTTGTTGTTGTTGTTACATAGACCTACACAGCCATACACAGCCCTACATAGCCCTGCACAGCCCTACAAAGGCATACATAGCCCTACACAGACATACATAGCCCTACACAGGCATACATAGCCCTACACAGGCATACATAGCCCTACACAGCCCTACATAGCCATACATAGGCATGCATAGCCCTACACAGGCATACATATCCCTACACAGCCCTACACAGCCATACACAGCCCTACATAGCCATACATAGGCATACATAGCCCTACACAGGCATACATACAGGCATACATAGACCTACACAGGCATAGATAGCCCTACACAGGCATACATAGCCCTACACAGCCCTACATAGCCATACATAGGCGTGCATAGCCCTACACAGGCATACATATCCCTACACAGCCCTACACAGCCCTACACAGCCATACAAAGCCCTACATAGCCATACATAGGCATACATAGCCCTACACAGGCATACATACAGGCATATATAGACCTACACAGGCATACATAGCCCTACACAGGCATACATAGCCCTACACAGGCATACATAGCCCTACACAGGCATACATAGCCCCACACCGCCCTACACAGCCCTACACAGCCATACACAGCCATACACAGCCATACATCCGCATACATAGCCCTACACAGCCCTACATAGCCCTACACATGCAGCCACACATAGCCCTACATAGCCCTACACAGCCCTACATAGCCATACATAACCCTACACAGGCATATATAGTCCATACATAGCCCTAAACAGGCATACATAACCTTACACAGGCATACATAGCCCTACACAGCGCTACACTGCCCTACATAGCCCTACACAGCCATACATACGCATACATAGCCCTACACAGCCATACATAGCCCTACACAGCCACACATAGCCCTACATAGCCCTACACAGCCCTACATAACGCTGCATAGCCATACATAACCCTACACAGGCATATATAGTCCTACATAGCCGAGAAATAAAACCGCCTTAGCCCACAACCAAAATGAGTAAGCCGTGCTCACGACTCAACAGTAAACTTAATCGTGACAAAGCAGAATGCAACATCATCGCAAGAATGGAAAAACAGTGCTCCGTTGTCGGCTTTAAATATATTTGGCGCGTACAAGACGAAGAAATTGACACAGTGTGGAATTGGGTCTGCGACAAACGAGACGAATGTGATTTGAAATTATCAAAAGTCAAGAAGTCTGCTTTTTCTTTCCCGCAATAAGTACGTCAAAATTGAACAAAAAAAAGTGGAAAACACCACAAAGTTCAAAAGACAGCGATGAGTCGAACGACGAGTCATTAATTAATGCTTCCCAAGGAAGGGAAAGCAGGTTTTCCCGGCCGTCTTGTATTGGGTTGCGTGTCAGACGCAAAACGGGTCAGCTATAAGTCCGCTGAAAAGTTGCGCAGTACGAAGTGCAACTCCCCTGTCCACCATCGCCGGCGATGATGCGCACACCAAGAAAACGATCTCGTTTACAGAGTCAGCCGACGCCCAAGAGACAAAAGAAACTGACATCGTTGTTTCAGTCGCAGCAATAATTATTTACAGTTGTGATAAGTAATGCAGCCGGTCGTTCTGTTTTCGCCACTAAGTAGTTATAGTTACCAGTAGACGACAGATATGAGTTCTATTGAAAGACCACCAATTGCCCTAAATTAGGCGTTTATTCGAGAACAAACTAAATGGCGTTCTAGTTGGAAAGGAACTTCATTTCATCCGGTATGCTCACTAAAGGCGAAATTTAGGGCTCTTGAAACTGATGAAAACGAAGTAAAAACTCTCAAAACCACTGCCATTTTGTTTTTGTGTTTCAATTTTGGCAATTTGTGACTCGCGAAAGCGATATTTTCAAAATAACGGTCCGACTTGCTCAAAAACAAAGAAAGACTACCTTGTAAGACAAAGTCGGATTTATTGGCCAACATTTCAACGAGAAAAACGAGTCTTTTACATGGTCTTGGTAGTAATCTAACTGTTTGCTGAAGTGCCAGACTTGCAGTCAGTCTGCTTGTTTTATAGCGGAGCTCTGCGGGCCGAAGGCCCGCGCGGGGAGCCCCATACTCATAGAACCTATGCCCGATAAAACGGTGTGTTTTCTTTCTGAATCGATTGATTACGCGTGGAATAGAAAAAAATCAAGGACCTCATTTTGAGGCCACGAAATCGAGGCAAAAGTGGTGATATACATACATATATCCATACTTATAATTCAACACATTCATACACTGCCCAAATATGGTACATGTCTACATGACGTATATCCAACGATGAATCAGTGTAAATTTCGCATTTTGACAAGAGAACTGATGCAAAAATGACGGACCGGCCTCGATATTTTTTCTTCAAACTGTGCTTTGTTATCAATGTGTTGAATTATAAAACTATTATAGCGCTCAAGCTTGCGT
Source organism: Dendrophyllia cribrosa (assembly GCA_024195265.1). Taxonomy (NCBI): domain Eukaryota; kingdom Metazoa; phylum Cnidaria; class Anthozoa; order Scleractinia; family Dendrophylliidae; genus Dendrophyllia; species Dendrophyllia cribrosa. The sequence continues at coordinate 39,789,862 of JAJLRJ010000003.1, read as the reverse complement.
GATATCGCCTAATTTGCTATAATAGTTAAATATATACATACATATATACATCCGAGAAATCTCAAATGGTACTGCCTTCATGCACAGGCAACCCAGGCTGGTCAAGTACGCAGCCTGAAATAGTCTTCTGCGATGCCTGGTGGCTTCGCAGCAATAAAGCGTTAAGGAAGCAGGAGTAAGATTTCCATGTCATCCACCACTCTTCTAGAAAACGAGTGATTAGTGACGAGTGATCTAGAAAACGAGTGATCTAGAAAACGAGTGATTAGAAAACGAGCGATTAGTATATCGGGCTTGTCCGACTTATTTACTGGGATCGATTGACAACAACATAAAAAACACCAAGATCTTTACCAAAATAAAAAGCTTTATTTGCGTTCCTTTTAAGGCAATTTCATCACAATAAAGGTCTGGCATGATAACGAATCACGGAGGACTTCAGGTGCTGTTACAAGAGGCAATTTCTTCCTGCAACGCTAACGAGAGCAGTTACAAGACAGGTTGCGTAAGAAATTGCGCGTGTAGCACCCTCTCTTCGCAACTTGATTGCCTCGCAACGAAAAATTGTGTTGCGAGTTGCAGAAAAAGTTGAACACATCTCTACTTTTCGCAACGTTGCGAGACAAGCGTGTAACATGTAATCTGCAACTTGTCTCGTAATGCTCTCGTCTGCCTTACGTTGCAAGTTGCAGTGTGAAACAGCACCTTTAAGGCGTGACGGTTGCAGGTAAGGCAGATGGTCATAACGATGGGGACTGAAACAGATGGGGAAAACCTCCCCTCTCCGTCAAGAAAACCCACAACATACATTTGAATTTGAAATTGGTCAGTAAAGGACCTAGTAAAAACCAGCTTAGTCATGCAGCTTATTTCTCTCTAGTATCAAGATTTATGAGTATAAATATGATGTATCACTGATTATTGTTTATTAACTGACATTCTTGTTAAAGTGGCACTAAAAAAAACTGACCGCTGAAAATCTGCATTTAGGTGAAATTTAACATTACGACGTTTCATTTATGGCAGCTAGCTGACAAATTGTTTGTCTTACATTTAACCTACAAATAAAAAACATCTGAATTTCGTTTTAGTTAGTTGCTGTTCAGCACTTCGCACTCATTTCTTTACAGAATAGTAAACACAGTAGCCATATGGAACAGCACAGCCAAAGCAAAGATGTTGAATGGCAGCATCGAGGCGCTGTTCTTGCCTCCATCAGGATCCTTGCCACCGTCTCCACCATCTCCACCCCCACCATCCCCGCCTCCATTACCACCTTCACCTCCTTCAGAAACGGGGTCGCCTGCTACTCCATCCATGTTGGCAGTAGGATCAATCAGAACTGTGTTGTTGAACCTGGGGATGCGGAAGATGAACAGCTTCTTGCTGCCTTTGGTCTCATATTTAGGGAACGGATCAGGCATATTTGCAGACTCACCATCAAGCAGAAGCTAAAAAAGAAAGAAGAAATGTCAAAGGACACGGATATATAACTGATTTTAATGTAGTTAGGTAGGGCACATTTGGTTATTTCAGTTAACCATTGAGTATTGAATACTAAATGGTTAACTGAAATAACAGCAAGGGAAGTTCATATATATGAAACATGACATTCCTCCCCCATTCAATGTTGTTAGCCAAGTAGGCTACAGGGCTGTGTTTTTCCATGATGTACCACTTTGTTAAAAATTATATATATACGTGGAAAAATCGCAGAAAAACTTATAATGGTTGGTTCATCCTTGAAGAAATCACTTGATATTATCTTCTAAGTGTTCTAAAAGCAATTTTATGTTTGAGCAAAGGTACTTTGTCATATATTTAGTGTATTTTGACCAAAACACACCAAAATCTGCGTGACAATGCCCCTTTAAAGAAAAATAATTTCACCGCATTTTCGTTGATTACTATCCTGCTTTGGGCAGGTGACATCCTCAGGAAACAGAATGGCACATAGCACAGATTACACTTAACTGGAATCTCCCAGTTATTTAAAGGAGCTAAAGTTGGACGGATGTTGGGCAAATGTGGGAAGCAAAAAATGAAGTTGTTCGGAGGCCGTTCAAATGGTGGCTCCAACATCGACCCAACAATGGGGCCAACATATTAGGCAAAATTAATGGGAGGAACTGGGGACGCCTGATGTGCACAAATGTTGAAATGAATGAACTGTTCACAAACTGCCTTTAACACGATCCAACATTTTACAGCCATGCTCCGTCACGCGTGACCAGTATTTTTGGAAATTCGAATGGAGTTTTCAAGTTTACGCGTCGGTTTTGTAAATTCATTCCGAGATTCGGAATTCCCGTGAGAATTTTACCGCATTTTCAGAAACAAAGAGCAACAAAATATCATTTTATTTAAAATGTTACATATTAGAAGTGTTTTCCAGAGAGATCTTCAAGGTTTCATTCAAATCTCGGACGTTACAATTCAAATGTTTATTTCATTCTTGTGGATTACTGGTCACGCGTGACGGAGCAGGGCTGTAATATGTTGGAACACGAAAATGTTGGATGAATGTTGGCTCAAATATTGGAACTGTTTAAACTGGCAATAAAGGCGTATCTTTGGCGCAAGCGAAGAAGCTGATGCATGAAGATAGAACAAGCTGTCGTAAGGCGCTGGTGTCGGACCTATGTTCGATTCCTATGTTCGATGATTATGATGACTATTCACCTCCGGTGCTATTAAAAACCTACCCCTTTTGTAAGAAGTAATTCTGAGCCTCCACCCATGTCGTAACTCTCAGGACATTCTTTTTCCTTCTTCTTGTAACAGACGCGTTTCTTTTTGGACTTGTCACGCTCTTCTTTGCTCGTTTTCTTAGGAGTTCCTTTGCTCTTGATTGCCAGTGTAAGATCGATGAATGCACCCGTTTCTTTATTTTGGCCTTTTCTGCAGTTGTTAAGTTCTGCATCACAGAATTCCCAATCTTTAATCTAAAGAGAAAAGGAGTTATTTATGTCATCTCCAAGCCCCAAACAGCTGCTTAGCCCTTTTTCCGGAAATAACACAGTCATTTGTACCTTAACCCTATTCAGCCTGGGCTTTTTTTGAGTTCCCCTTCGTAACTTCAAGAACATTAAGGCTATGACAATGAAACCAAGAGGGCACATAGTACGTCCAAAACTGTCTCCTTTGCGGTCCGCACAATGAAACGATGACGTCATATGACGTAGTTATTAGGTAATTTGTTATACGGCCGCCACCTTGGATTTCTGAAATTTTTTAAAACCTCTTAAAAACCGTCCAAATTGACGCAAAATTAATCAAAACCAATAAATAAACGCTAAATGACGTAAAAATAGAAAAGTTATACCAATAAACATTGTTTTTCTTCATTCAAAGGTATAAATATGCAAATTTCAAAAAACATGGCTGTCAAAATCTTGTTGCCATGGAGACATCAAGTCACGTGATCAAAAATTGTCATATGAAATTATTGCCAGATAAATTTTAGGAAAAGTCACAAAGTTTGATAGCGTTTCAATACATATTAAAGAAGTTATGAACGTTGAAAGTTAACGCGTGCACTTTGTGCCCCCCCCCCCCCCCCCCTCCCCCCAGGCCGAATAGGGTTAACCGTAAACATCTGAAAACAATGGGATAACCCTTGAAAAAAGGAGTTGTCTGTGAGGAGTTGTCAGTCCCAAACTGATACTATTCTCGTTCCCAGAGCCACCTAACCTTCTTAGCCGCCGGAGCCTGAGCACGAGCCATGGTAAGGACCTGTCTGCTCCGCCGCGGTCAAACGTCCGAGGCGTTTTTCGTTCTATTTAGTGGGATTTCATTTGATATTAAATGGAAATATGGGCAAGGATGTATAAAAAAATTAGTTGACGTAACTATCTTTTAATTTTTCTCAAAATAATGAGCTTTTTTCCGTTGAAAACTGACCAAAACTCTTTGCGCCTGACCAAAATTATGTTGGCAAATGGTGCCGACAATTCTGCAGTTCACAGTTTTTAAACGCATAGAACTTTTTTGGTAAACTTTCAAAACGTTTGATAAATTGACAGTGTATTGGCAATATATTTAACTTTAAACAGTGAAAATGACAACCTTAACTTTTAAGTACTTTGCTTAACTTTTGCAAATTTCTCTCGTTTGACCGCGGTTAACCTGTCTGCGTCCTCTCTCGGTCTCATTCCCAGGCCTCAACGCGCTTACCGAGCAAAGAGAGATCTCATCGAGGCTTGTGGCCGAGTGTGATAGTACAGCTAATTATAGAAACGTTGTCATAGAAAATACAAAATACCAAACGCGTCTAACGCGCGGGCAAAGAAATGATTTTGGCTTCAAGAAGAAATTCCGTGTGTTTGGTTAGCAAGATAGCTGTTTTTTCTGTCTATTTTACGCGAATTGCCGCCGTTTCTTATCAAATATTACATTTGCCATTGGTAAAAAAATATCCACGCTAGTCCGCAAAGCTCAAACGTTTGGAGCAGAATAAAAATAAATAAATAAATAAATAACTATATTTAGAGAGGAAAGCCACATCAGCCGCAGCTGGTTTTCGTGCAGGTCCTCTATCCAGATAAAATTGGAATTTAGAATGTTGGTTTTTGAGGAGAGGGGAATACCGGAGTAACTGGAGAAGAACCTCTCGGAGCAAGGAGAGAACCACCAACAACTCAACCCACTTATGACGCCGGGTCCGAGGATCGAACCCGAGCCATATTGGTGGGAGAAGAGTGCTCTCACCACTACACCACTCCTGCTCCCCACACGGTTGTGGTACGGTTGTGGGATCGAGGGCTTCGGTAACCTGGCAAACTTATTCAAGTCCACAGAGGACGCGAAACGCTAGACTTCATTCAACAAACTTTCGTCACTGCCACAGAGGAAAATACGCTCATTATGAAGTGGAAAGAAAGGTAAATAAACGAATGACTTGAAAGTTTACTTTGTATTCTTGCGCTCGATGCCTTTTTTTAAGTTTATTTCTCTGGATTTTGAGCTGGTCAAATTGAACATGATGGTTCTAAGCGGTTCTAAGTGAATTGTTTTTGTTATGGTGAAAAGCAAATCCATTTTAGTTGGCCATTGCATGTATATGTCATCTGATAAACAATGTTTGGCGTCATAGCATCTAACAAATTAACAAAATCTACTTGTTAATTATCACATAAATAGAGCAGTTTTCAATTGAGTGTCGAAAGTAAGGGCCTAGTCGCACTACAGTCAAAAACAAAAATTAGTCCGTGCAAAATGACATAAAAACAAAAACATTTTACAAAAAGCGTGTCCCACCGGAGTGGTTTCTTTTGTTTACCTCGATTTTTGCAAAGGCGGATTTTTGTTTTTTGACTGTGGTGTGACCAGGCCCTAATTACACAATTGCTTTGGTTTTGCATTGCTACGCTTTGTGATTGACTAAAAAATCTCGCGCCACTTTCTCGACCAATCAGAAGTAAAACCAAAACCAATCGTGACTTGCTCGCACGTGTTTTCCCGCGCTTGGCGCCGCCGACATGTAATTGCTTCGAGCTCTGATTGGTTCATTGGATTGTTTACGACTGCTGTGATTTGTCAGAGTAATTACTTTGGTTTTGGTTTTACGACACTCAAATGAAAACTGATCTATAACAACATTTAAGCGGTATATAACTACACCCTTCCTTTACAGCTCAAATTATCGAGTTATTCGAAGTAGTTAAGTGTCTCGAAAACTTTAAGTTTCTTTTTTTTTATAAAACGCCTAAATTATGACGTTTGTTTCTAAACAAGTTCATTAGGTTATCTCTCGGCAATTTATTTTTTTTTCTAATGAATTGTTATCAGAATTTTAGAAATATCTTAGAAACTAACCTTGATGTTGAATTTCAAAGTCCCCTTGAATACTGAAAACGATTCATTGCCAAAGGTGACATTTCCATCTTCAAGAAACAGGAACACCATGATTTCAAGGGTCGCCTGCGGCCCAGACAGGTAGGCTGTCAGATTGACATTAATGACCTTGATACCTTGATAATACGATACATTGTCGACCTTCGAGAAGGTGAATTCTTGACTCGCTAGGCCATTCAGGGAATGTTTCTTGGGACCAGTCTTGCCGACGTCATTTCCTTGCGCATCGACTTCAGCTATAGCATCCACTTCAAATGTGAGTTGATTTTTGTTGTTGTCACTGAAGTTTCCCTCTGTATAATTGCCGATGTAAACCAACCTTATTTTTCCTGAACGACCGAGAATTTTGCACTGCACATTCCCTCCACTTATTGTTTCATCTTTGCCAACACAGCAAGTTATCAGGAAAGATGCTGTTGGAAAATATGACGTCGATAAATGAATTGTTACTGTCCTATTCTGTAATCCTGTAAGTTACAACATGGTCGCAGTGTAATTTCTAGGATGAAACTATCAAGTGACCTAGGTATTTTTCTAGCCTTAGTCGATTCAGAACATTGAAGATGCTTTTAGCTCTCAGTTTAAAGAGGCTTGGTCACGAGACTCGCGCTTGCGCATGTCGCACATATCGTGCGACAAATCTCACGGCTTGAGAGTGTTCTAGAATTGTCTTTCTCAAGTGATTTTGAATTTCTCACGGTGTTCGTTGGCATAGCCAAGGTAGTTAAAACATAACTCTACATCACCGTGATGGGCAAAGCAGGAGCATCAAATGTCATTGGAACCACGTTAAACTGCCAGGTGTTTGTGCATAAAACAGCTTTAAAACTACAGACTGTTCATTACCACGTCTTTGGTATAATAGCACAAATTTATTGTCCTTAAAATAACATTTGCTTGAATGCATTGTTAATGTTTTCGGAAGTTTCCGCCGGCAAGTTCCACTTTAACGTAGAAAACTGGGCTCAAAATATGAAGAAAATATCACGCCGCTATTAATCAGTGGCACCCAACTGTAGTGATCTTACCTACCCCACCCCTGTCAGGACACTGGACTGTTGTTCAATCCTCGGTAGGAAAAAAGATGGCGACTGGTACATTTACCCATAATTCCTAGCGCACAAAAACCTTAACAACGTTCATAAAAATGTAAAGAAAAGTTATAAAATCTTCAAACCTAGTCTACACATTGTCCTTAGTACTAGAATAAATATTGTAAAAATTTGGCTTTCTTTGTGCCTTATGTGCTGTGTTGGGTCCGCAAGGTATTGTGGTAAAATGAACAGCCGCCATCTTTTTGCCTACGGTGGATTGTGAATATACCCTTTAGGGGATAAGCTCCTCGTGGTTAGATGTGAACGAAGGAGTTTATAAATGTTTTGGTTGTGTTTGTTATCATTCTTCGAATAAAACCCTTTTGAGGACACAACACCAACTAGCAATGAATTGGAATTAACGCTTATAGAATGGCGATCTGGTGGCTTTAAAGAAGTTATGTGAAAGGTAATACAGCTTGATATTTTACAGGATCTTTTAGCTGAATGTTTTAGCGGCAGAAAATTTGAAGAAAAGGAATCTCATCCGCCGAATGTGCTAGCTGCTTTCTCCTTGTCGAAAATCCCAGCTGACCTTATTTTGTACCCAAAAGGACATTTTTTAATCCCCCTGAAAACACCGCTATATTAACTATCGTAGAGTTTCGAAAACAGCGGCCCCCGAAAGTAACGTTAATTTTTCGGACCTTTCTAGTAATTTCCAAAGTAACGGTCCACCCGAAAGTAACGTTCCCCCCCCCCTAACCCCCCCCCCCCCCCCCCCCCCCCCCCCCGCCCCCGAAAGTTACGGCCAACCCTAAGGCCAACCCGAAAGTAACGGTCCAATCGAAATTACCACACTGAGATGAAATAGCTTCACAGTGTTTTACTGCTCAAGAATACCGAGGAATGCCGAAGAATCATTGCGAGAAATAGAGAATTAAAGTGACATTATGCTTATTCCGCGGTTGTGTTTATCATCATTTCTTTCTTCAATCAGTACTCACGTATTTTAGGTGCCTGAAAGTAATGGCCACCCGAAAGTTGCGGCCCCTTAGGCCTGCTAATTCCGAAAGTAACGGGGCCCGCTACTTTCTTAACTCTACGGTATGCAGTATACAAGAGGGCTGAAAGGTTTTTGAACCTGCCCTAGCGAATCATCAATCAATCATTCTCAAACTCAATAATAATTCATGACGAAAATACAAAGGAAATTAATGTTTAATGAGTGTTTGGAAATCAGTTCAAACACTCCTCATTTTTGCATCCTTAATTTCTCCTTCTAAAATCATTTTGTTTGAGAAGTAATATCAAACATTCGACACAGTATTTCATCACATTTCCAAACACCTTGAAGTGGGTTAAAAAAAACTCGGCTGCGCCTCGTTTTTCAACCCACTTCGCGGTGTTTGGAAATCTGATGAAACACTGTGTCTCATGTTTGATATATTACATCAATACCTTTATTTGAGTGTCAAACTGAAATAGCAGTAAATTAATAAAAGAACCACTAAATGGGGACACTATGGATTAAATAATGTTACAACTAGAATTAATAAAACTATTTTACATGACTATCTATGATTATTAAATAGAGACCCGGGCGGCTATGTATTTATAAATGTCATCTAAGCATATTTCAATGCAAAAAAAGTCCGGCATATTTTGAAAGACATCAACTAGAATAATCAAGATATTAAGACCTGTAAGGTATTATGAAAGATTTCAAAAATATAGTGAATGACGTAAAGCTTTATAAATTTTTTAGGAGTGAATTCGGTGAATATTCGTAAATTTGCATTTCGTACAGGTAATTTGGGGAACACAGATTTTAGTATAATCATAATGTTCTGCAATAGGCCATTTGCACGATGACGTCATATGACTACAACTACCAGAATCCTTCAGTTTTTTGTTTTGTAGTGCAAATTAGGGCTATTGTTATTTAAAACGCACTGGGATTAAAAAATTTGAATAAGAAAGGAAAAACGAAATGAATTCTGATAGTTGTAGTCAAATGACGCCATCGTGCAAATGGCCTATTGGTATAGGATTTGATGGAGCCGAAACCAATTGTGGAATTGCACACATTTTAGGCATCCTGCTGATGAACAGATACGAAATTCAGATATGTTTAGAAGCCCCATTTATTTGAAGTCTGTCCCCTTTGAATAAATAAAAAAAGTACATTATACAAACTTTCTGTCGATCGCAGTCTAAAACTACTTAAAGACGATTTGCTCTGTTGACAACAAAATTTAAGGGCCCAACTTGATATGAAGTGCATATAATCAGACATGAGATAAAGGCTTATTTAGCAAAAACAACCACACAAAACTAAATTGCTTTCTGTGCCTACCGCACTCACAATATTGTTAATATCACATCCCCTTTGTTTTAACATGCTTAATATTTGTTTAAATGCTTACCGACAAGACAACGGGACTAATATCCAATCAACAAATATTCTCGCAAATATCAATTCGGATGTATCTACGCACCACTAATCACAGAAATGCCTTGTTTGAAACCCATTCGCTTTGATGGTCGATCAAGCGCGGACACGCCTGGCTGACCGAATTGGACTGGACTTAGACTGTCAGTCCCTCGATAGAGCGACAAAAGTAAACTTCTTCAAAGTATTTTAGAATGAATATTACTAGTTAGCAACAGTCTCGTTTAGTGTATGAAATTTCGTTCTAGAAGGAGGTTAGTTTGATTGCGTGCCTGACTGTTCACCACTAATTCGCTATATTTTTTATTGATATCGTCGTGTCACATCTTACAAATTCCATAAAGTTTTTTTCTTACTCTATAGTTTTGTTCTACAGGGTCACGAAACGACCTAAATATCGATTCAAACAGTTTTTTTTGGATAAAATGAAACTAGTTTTCGCCTTTTGTTTCATGACTTCGCAGGGTCAGAGGTATTTTTAGCCAGGTCAGATTCCATTTTCATTCCTGAAGTACGAAGGCAGGCTGGCCATTGAAAAATATCGCATGTTGTCAGAGCTTACCAGACCTTCACATAAAACATAAGGAATTTTCTAGTAACATCAGGTTTGTGTCATTAACTGCTATTATACTGTATATGAACTGCAACTGAGTTTAGCGGATAATACACCTTTTTGACCTTTATCCTTTGCTATACAATGCTTATCATCGGTTGAATGCTAATCAATACTGCCCTTACATATTATTTTAAAACAGCCAGTCGTCAGAGTCGTTAACATAATGATTGCAAAGTAAAGAACAATCATTATTTTAACGGCTGGCTGATTTAAAATAAATGTAAGGGCATTTTGGAAATATGTTGCTTTATGCAAATTATTTGCTTTATTACTGTTTTGCCTATCATGCCCTAAACTGATGATTTTTTATTAACTCGAAAACCGCCTTATAATTTTTCTTGAAAGTTTCATTATGAAGTGTCTGACTAAATTTTGAGAAAAACGGAATTGTTTAAAATAAAGGGCAATAAGCTGGCGTTTTCATCTGTCTCTTGCAAACCAGTGATCACATTTCAAAGCAATCGAATCATGCCTTCGTTGCGAAACTATGATTTCAAAACCCATACACTCCACGGCAAAAAAAAAAACGGAGTCGAGCCTCCTTACTTGACAGATATAGGCTAGAATTGCCCGTATTAAATATTTGTATCAAACTTTCGCATTTTGTAGCCGTGTACAGCAGAACAAGAGAGAGTGGCGACGACGAAAACCTATTCTATGATTTGATTCGACATGTTTTTTAATTTTTTTTTCGAAATAAAACACCACTGGAAACGCTAGAAAGAGAAAATCAAAGAGGATATTGCCACTTTTACTTTCGTACCACATCTCAGTTGGGTATCGACCTCATTTGACATTTGAGTTTTAGCCATTTATTTGCCTAAAAATTGGTGTGCACTGATAAAAATTTAAAACATGTAAATAAGAAAACTCACCGAAAAAAGTGAACAGCAAGCCTTTGCATGAAGAGAATACCATGTCTGTTGAAATTTGCTTCAGAATGAAACTTCTCACGTTTGGACGTCCCAAATCTCAGTGAACTCAGCAAGCTGCAAACATCAGTAAAACGGAGCCAAAAGAGCAACCTCTTTATAATAGAAGATGCTGTGACCTATCCGGAACGCGCAAAGGCGAGGACAAAGGAAAACAATGTCATTCCTGACCTTACGTGTGTCAGCTGATTAAGGACCATTTCCTGTCGGGTTGAATTTCAGTTTCCACTCCACTCCACCGACTCTTCAAAAAACTTAATTTTTATATACGAATATAAAAATGAGCCCATCGACAACTAAATCTGATACAGTTTTGAAGCTGTTATTCAGTAGTTATGTTATCAGCTACTTCCGACCGTTGTCTTTGGAACTTTTTCATGTAAGATTTCGCAAGATAGTGATAGGTATTTTTAGAGATGATTTGACATTTTCAGATGCGTAGGTTGTCATGGTAACATCCTTGTTTTCTAACATATAACACAATAATGCACGTTGAACATAAATGCGTGTTAATTTATTGTTAACTAAGTGGAGCATAAACACTTAAAATAAACGAAATTCGTGTATTGATAATGTCAGTAGTGAATTTTTCACTGCAAATATTGTTTCGGCTATACAGCTCATATTCTATAAAACGCTTTTCCCTAACCTCTACTATCTCTAGTTAATTAAAACTCTTTTGAAATATTACATGAAGAATTTGCAATTGAGTTAATGCTTCACGCATTGTTTATTATGAAACGCCGCTGAAATGGGGCGAAAACACAATCATTATAATACGCGATTATCTACAACAGAATGCTTTTCTGTCAAATTCTCCAGAACTGAAAAAATGAAAGGCTTTCATTAGAATCGGTGTATCTATTTGGAACTCTATTCCACTCTCTGTTAAAACTCTCAATAAATCTAACTTTCGAAAAAGATAAAATTGATGGATGTTACTGATTTGATAAGACGGACGGATCGTTATTTTTTGACGGGGGGCGGGCAGGGGGAATTTTCACATGCAAACATTTTTTTTATATGCGGCATCTGCTGCAAACAATTTTTTTTGTGTCTCCGTCCCCCTGCAAACAGTTTTTTTAATCAAAATTTCCAACAAAATTTCCAGTATCAATTAAGAAAATATATTTGCTTCTACTTTCCATTTCGTTATATGAATCGAGGATCTGAAAATCAATTTTTGCTCAGAAAAACTGGCACCAATCTACAATGTAGTGAACATGATGAAAAATATTCAATGTTAACCCACTATTGCTATATGCCCATTCTAATGCAAGTACCTAACCAGTATACAGCTATTTCAATATAGGTTGTCAGTTAGCAACTAAGCCTACGCGCAAAAGCAGCGAAACCTACGGGAGGGGAGGGTTGATAAGCTCAAGGCAACCTTGCTGATAAGTTTGATACTGAGAAGTTTGAAAGGATCATTAAGGTGGCTCGACTGGGTTTTTGAGTGACGATACCTTTTACAGTTAACTTTGAAAAACTTGGTACCACCATAAACAATCCAACGGAAATCGATCGCCACAGCTGTACTAGTGAAAGATTAAAGTTTCAGATGGGGTACGTTTTATGGAAATCGGAGTTGCCATAGCAACGTAATGACGTCATCTCCCTAATAAGTAAGACCAAATTTCTTGTCACCAAGAGATAATTTTGGAAAACGCTCTCTGCATGTTCGACCTGACTTAGTTGCCTTAAGGTCTACAAAATTTTACAAATTTCTATGGAAGCGTTTTCGAGAAAATTTCGGTGAAGTTTTAAGGTGTTAAAATACAACAAAAACAAACGATTTTAAAACGTTATTAAAAATTATGTCTACAAGGCTTGATGAAATAAGGGTCTGGAGTGTTATTTCGCATTTTTATCAAAAAATTACCCTTTACTTATTAAAATGGTCACGAATTTAAAAGCGATAGATGAATTTTGTTAAAACTGAGTCCTCATGAAAATTAAGTAATATTCAATACAACTGCCAAGTTTCAAACTCATTGAAACGTTCTAAGGCTGTCAACTTTCAGCCTCAGCGTAGGAAAATATTGCGCTGATTTTCATGCTAGTGGTTTGTTGCTCTCGTTATGGGTCTCCATTGTCTCGAATCGCCATGCAAATGTAACTGATTTCAGTACATAATGAATTCATAAACACTTCATTGCTTTGTATTAAGTGTTACATGAATTCATGATGCACTGAAAGTTACAATTACACGGTGATTTGATACAATGGAGATGCATATAATGAAGCAACTGACAATCTTGCCACAAGCGCGAAAATCAGCTCAATATTTTCCTGAGTTGGCGCTAAAAATTGACAGCCTTAGAATGTTTCAATGAATTTGAAACTTGGAGATTGTATTAAACATTAATTAAACTTCATGAGGACTAAGGTTTAAAAAAAATCATCAATCGCTTTTTAACCCGTGACTATTTTGATTAGTGTAGGGTCAATTTTTTATATAGAAGCGAAATAACACTCCAGGCCAGTTTATATTCGAGTCAATATTTCTGAAATTCAAACGGAGCGATTTCCTTGAGTTTTTCACTCAAGGTATTTGGATGGTATAAAATTCATTTGAGACCAAAATATTATTTCATCAAGCCTTGTAGACATAATTTTAAATAAAATTTTAAACTTGTTTTGTGTTTGGTCATATTTAAACAACTTAAAACCTCACTCGGAATTTTCTGGAAAACGCTTCTATAGAAATTCTTAAAATTTTGCAGACCTTAGGACTGTATCACCCATAAATGTAATAACCATAAATGTAATAAAAATCGACCATAAATGTAATAAGAATCAACCATAAATGTAGTAAATGACTAACCATAATTGCAATACATTTTTAACCATAAATGTAATAATCTGACTCACCATAAATGTAATACATTTTAACCATAAATGAAATAAACTGGCTATTACTATCAAATAGAGTTTGAAACTGTTTTAAGTGGTTACTTGATGTCTTGAAATAGAGGCTCCACGTTGTAACGAAAAGTCAACCGCACTTGAATTATTATGTAGCGAGCTTCCGACTGCCAATACCAACTGCAGTCATATATTTTTGGTATTGTATGGCACATCTGAGTGTCACTTCTGGAAAGCATTAGATAAACGTAAATGAGAATGCTTTTTGTGTAGTTTTCAACAATAGAACAAATGCCGCTTTAGGAGTTTCTTCTCAGCAAGCAAAGCGTCCCACTCACTCAACAACCTAGAAGGTTTGAAGATATTACTATTCTTCATGTACATAGCAACGAACCATTTACAAAAGGTGCAATTTACGAAATTTCGATTTTTGTTCACCTCGTTTCAGCACTTTGAAATGGAACGTTCCGCATCATGGTGATATTTAAGGTTTGAAACTGACGACAACCTCAGTGCTTTAAACGGGAACTCGATGATAAGGAGAGAAACCTTGAAATATTGACATTTGTCCAAACTCATACCCCTTAATATATGGATATCAGGTGACCTGACATCCCTTGTTAAAAAGAAACTATGTGTCCGAGTTGTGTTTTATTTCTTTTCTGTTTCTCCTAAAGTTACAAAATTTACAGTCGTAAAAAATCCGACAATTTATATTTTGAACAGTTTACTGGCAAAAGCTAACGAAAATTAATAATGGTTGAATCAACTCCGTCTATTCCTCTGTCCTTTTTTAAAAGCGGACTTCTGGCTGTTTGCAAAAGTTCTGACCATAAGGACTTGACTTACCCGTTAAGTATAACAACACAACGATAACGTAGTTTCCTGTAAGTTTATGAAACGATGAAATGTTCGTAACCAACAACATTATTGCACCCAACCTCAACAAGACTTGAAAACCCAGTAATAACAACACCGAACACACACAATACTTAGGTAGTAACTTTGCACAAAGATAGTCAGTTATGTGATAGCTGCCATCTGTCAGTTTTTCTTCCCTTTTTTCCAAACAACCTCTTTCACGTATACCCACGTACCTACTCCAGCAAACAGGAGATTGATCCATGGCAAGCGTTTATCCAGTTTTCGCTGTTTATGTTCTCGTTTAATGCTAACACAAGTCCACTACTTTTCCCGTAGTCCTTTACAATTTCCTCATACTTTGCCAAGACATGTGTCCCTGTTGATGCTTACTCTTGGCAATATTTTCATACATGTATACTTAGAAGCTATTCTTTTGAATTTGCGTGTACACCAACCATATAAACGGCCTTTAAAAATCGTAATTTTTTATTGGTATCCAGGTTATTACATTTGTGGTTAAAATGTATTATATTTATGGTGAGTCAGATTATTACATTTATGGTTAAAAATGTATTACATTTATGGTTAATCATTTACTACATTTATGGTTGATTCTTATTTCATTTATGGTTGGTAATACATTTATGGTTGATTTTTATTACATTTATGGTGAGTATTACATTTATGGTTGTTATTACATTTATGGGTGATACAAGGACAAGTACGTCAGGTCGAAGATTCTGAGAGCATTTTCCAAAATTATCTCTCGATGACAAGTAATTCGGTATTATGTAAAACAGGGAATGACGTCATAACGTTGCTATGGCAACTCCAATTTCGATAAAACTTACATCAACTGAAACTTTAATCTTTCTCTAGTACAGCTGTGACAATCAATTTTCCGTTGGATCGTTTATGGTGGTACACATGTTTCTCAAAGTTAAAAGGTATAATGTATCGTCACTCAAAAACCCAGTCGAGCTACCTTAAAAAAAAAAGGAAACAGAAAAAGAGCAAACAAAAGGAGGAAAGAAAGAAAGTTAAGAGCAAGACAATAATGCCTTCTAAAGGCCAGGATTCAAAAGAGGTGTGCCAACAGCAAGATGTGAAGAGTGATTCGAGAAAGGAGCAGCACAACATGAAGCTTTCTGAGGCAAGTAAGCAAAAGAAAATGAAGTTAGCTAAAGAGGAAAAAAGTGTACAGCAAGGATGGAAGAAGAATTTGTGTAGTGATGAATTTGAAAAACAGTGGAGCATATTTGATGAGCCTGGATCAGACACAAATGCTGAGTTAGACTCAGATAACTCTGATATAGTAGAATATGTTTAACCCTTAAACTGTACAGTTTCCAACATATGATTTTATTCATGTGACTTGATTTGTTTCACATGACATAAGTTCTCTCCAGAGGAAATGTGTTTTCAAACTATTTCACTTAAACACGTTAAGAGAAAAATATGCTTTTGTGCTTTTCATTTATCCAGATATACATGGAGTTTGTTGTTCACAGGAATTCCATATAGAAATGTTGAAGACAGATTTGTTTGTTGGACAATATGAAATTTCCATAGCTTAACAAAATTTACATGTTTGTTGTTTGCAGTAATCCCATGTAGGGTTGTTGAAAATGTCTTTTAGATGTTAATATTATTGTAAACTGACAACTAGTTGGTGCTCAATGATTATTGGTTCTTGTTCACAGTCATTTTCAAGAATATGGAGTGTAAATTTTTATTTCTCACGTGAAATGGATTACAGAATTGTAGTGCTATAAGAGCAGCTGAGATGGAGGCCCATATCTATGCAAACATTGATAATCCGAGCATGCTATCTGGCAAAAGGATTAAAACTATTTTTGAGAATATTTTGCTGCCGAATTTTAATTTTCATAACAATTGTAACAGTGAGAATGCTTGATACAGTAAGAGAACCATAAAAAAATATTTAAGCTTTGTTGTAATATGAGGACTGGATGACACTACGTCCCTCATTAATGGGATCAATTCTTTATGCTACTAACTTCTTCGCACGGATGGTTTTTGTTTTAAAAAGTTGCTGTAATTTGACTCTGTTCTTTCCAGTTGTTTCTCTTTCCTTGTTTTCTTTGTTCTTTTTAATAAGCACTTTTGCCATTTCAAATGACTTTTTTATCCTTCTCCTTTCAATCTTTATCCCTTTTGTTTTCTTTCTTGCTTCCATTTTCCTGATTAATTTTTCCTTTTTGTGTAATTTTTTGCATAATTTTTTCTGTGATTAAATTAAATAGATTGACTAATGAAAAAATAGTTCTAATTTGTAAGAATTATCTGATGCTTAAGAAATTATAGACAGTGAGCTCACTTAATAAAAATTTATGCCAACCTTAATAAGAAAAGAATGTAGCCCTTTTCTCGTCAGGAGTTCAGAAGAGTCATATGGCTAATAGATTTCTAGGGGGTTGGAGAGGCTAACAATATTTCTGTAAGGGGTTGTGGAAGGGGAAATACTGACATGCTTAAAATTGAAAGCAAGAAACCTATTGAACCCACACGTTTCGAACCAATGGCACCAATGGCTGAAACCCATGTCCCTTCCTCTATGTATTTTTAATTAATAGACTGGGACAACTTTTAAAAAAAGGCTGCTTTTAAAACTTCTAGCGGCAAACTCGAGGAAAAGTTGGTAAACAGACTTTTCTAAGTAAAAATTATGCACTGAAGTTTACTTTTGCGAAAATCGTCCCAGTCTATAACTCATAGTTTATGTTGGCACCATCTATTTGTCGCTTAGCATACAGGTAAATAAAATCACTATGTTTACCACTGTCTGTTTTTACTGAACTGTTGTCTCGTTTGGCCCATGTGTCACATTATCGAAACCTCTCCTCTACAACCTATTGTATTAGGTGGGTTCATACTAGCGATGTAAGTAGACTTTAAGCACTCCGGAAGTGCGAGTATACTTGAGACCACTTAAGCGATAAGCGTTCATACTGGAATTGTAAGTATGCCATTAGAGTAATAAAGTTGTCAATTATGTTGCACGAGAAATTTTATCAGTTATATTCAGCACGCAAGCGAAAACTACATGTATAGCAGCTAAACCATCATAGTTCTCATCAAACTCCAAAAAGATCCCGAGTTTCATCATTTCAAAATCATTTTTGTATGAAGGTAACCAAAAAAACACTCACATTAGGCCTAAGTCTATATGGTCGTCAACATCATCAAGTCTTTGAGTTCTCGTTGTTCATTTTCACGCTCGAACTTACGTAGAAAGAAGACAAGCCGAAGTGCACAGGCGAAGTCAAAGCGTGTTTGCTTGTTTGCAGCTAACGTGTGCTTATCTGCCACGAAACTTTTTTGATTGACGTTTAACTTCCGTTCTGCATGTAAGTAAGCCCGTAAGGATAGTTAACAACTATTCACCGAAGTGGAGGTGGGTAGTGGTGGATATTATTTTACCGAGCCGCAAAGCGGCGAGGTAAATATCCACCACTACCCACCTACACTGAGGTGAATACATGTAGTTGTTTTAGTATATACTGAAACAGTGAAATAATATCACGAAAATGATGCTTTTTAACTCATTTATTCCTGTCAATGATTACAATTTTCGCGCGCAAATTGCTGGGAGGTGAATAGCACTTGCTATTCCAAGTTTCAGTAGCCAATCAGAGCGCGCCAACAATGCTATCCACTGTTTCAGTATATACTAATATTGGAACTACACTTGAGAGTATACTTCGGCTCCTTTGGTGTGTATGCGTTACTATGGCCACTAAGGAGGCTACTTTAGAAGAAATTAGGGAAAGATTTCCGTATAACCCCATACATTAGTTATGCATACTTTTCTCAAAACTAAAACAAAAGCCAAAACAATAAAACGCCTGAAGAAAAACAATAGCGCATACATGTATAATTAATGTATGGGGTTGTACGGAAATCTTACCGAAATTAGACCTGTTCACATCTGAAGGGTGAACACGATGGCGAAGAACAGCAGCTCCGGGGTCGCGATCGCATCGACGACCGGCTCGACGACCAGAAGCAAATGCAAGGTCACGTGATCAGACGAATTCATTCGCGTTGCATCATGGGATAGGCTTCCACGTCCCATGAGCGACGAGCGGGCTCGAAAATAAAATGGCGGAAGAAATCGGTGGGGATCGGCGGAAGAAATTCGTCTTGAATTTGCAGATTTAGTCGATGTAGTTCGCATAGCACGTGTCTTATAATGAACGTCTTACACTCGTATAAATGTCTCTTTTGTCCTTTCCTCGCGAGAAAACTCTTTTCTGGTTATACTTCAATTCTTTACGAGACGATAGCTGCGGTTTTTGGAGCAAATCGAAAATTCATAGAAAATTACATCCCCTATTTTACACTCCAGAGAGGTTTTGGACGGATTGGGGTCGATTGAAGGTAAATTTTGGTGCTTTCTTTGTTGGAGTATAGTGTGTTCGAAATCCGAGTTGGCTCCCTTTTAAATATTTCTTTTTTATAGGAGAAGACAAAACATGACAGAAAACCAAACTCGCTTTAATAAATGCAAGGGTGTAGAATGTTCCCTTCTAGCACAGTTTCCTTTTTCGTTAAGGAGACTCTGCTAGCAGGGAATCGAAAAAGATGAGTCTCGGCATTTTTTTTTTTTGGCAAATTTGGCAGAGTCTCGAAATCTCGGCGATTAAAAAAGGTGTCTCGAAATCTAGGGCGCGCCAAAATTAGGGCCGTCTCGGAATAAAATCTCGAATTTCTTAAAAGCCTTGCAAATCCCGCCCGAATTTTACCAGAAGCCTCCACTTCAACAAAAAGCAGTGGTTTATTTTTGTTACTACAATACTAGCTAAAAAACTTACGAACCGCAGCGAGTAAAACGTAAAAACCGTTGTTTTAAAATATTAAATAGGCTTCAGTATCAATGTTTTGGAGCTTGTGTGTTTACAACAGGAAGACGTCAAAATAATATGGATGTTCTTTCTATTCTTTTTATTAGGAAAAGTTGCAGCACACAAAATCAGAAGACGACTACAGGTGATGTAGCGAATCGGCTTCGAGATGTAACGAAACTATTTAGTCTGCCATTGTGAAGCAAAGAAAAACGCAGGATCGCGGAAGAGTTTGAAAGCTGAGAAGGCCCTGGGAAAGTGTTTGTTTGCACCACGCAAAAACATTAAACATGTTTTTTCACAGGATTGCTGCGGCCTTCCCCTTTATACAGTCGAAGACAACTAAGATGTTAAACAACCGGACACACTGCACACTCACTATTAGCTGTGACTTCTCTACAAACCATCGGTGGATAAAAACCCAAACACTTTTGAGGATCTTTGAGGTACATGTAAAGTCAATTTTCGTACCGATGTAGTGTACGTACAATGTTCATGCACTCTGTTAACTTAAATTCATACACATGTACGAGACGGTGGCTGTCCTTTTGGCTATTCGATCTTATTTTATTGAAATAACCAACGATATCGATTTAATTTTTTTCCCAAACTAAGCTTGTCTTTGAAACTCTTTAAATTCACTGAAACATAAAAATATGGCTCGAACGGAATCAAAGCCGCAAACTGAGATTGGTACTGAAAATAATTCATCATAATATTTTTCCGGCTAAACGCGTTGCTCTCCTGAAAGTAAGGTTGAATGTGCCACTTCGAAGCTATACCTCTGACAAGGCTGGATGCTAGAGACATGTATTTTGAAGTTGAATATGCCGATCTGTGCGTACAGTACCACTCAAAAGTAAGTTGACAGTCCCTCGATACTCAAAACTTTCGAGACTCGATACTCAATTCTCGAAAGTTTCGAGTACCGAGTCTCGAGTCTCGAGTCGAGAAATTTACAGCCATGCTCCGTCACGCGTGACCAGTAATCTAGAGAATGACATGAACATTTGAATATTTCTTTGTAACGTCCGAGATTTGAATGAAACCTTGAAGATCTCTGTGGAAAACACTTTGAAAGTCACAAATTAACGGAAAATAACTTCGCTGCACGCATAAAAAAACCTAATATTGTTAGGATATGTAACATTTCAAACAAAATGATATTTTGTTGCTCTTTGTTTCCAAAAATGCGGTAAAATTCTCACGGGAATTCCGAATCTCGGAATTAATTTTCAAAACCGACGCGTAATATTGAAAACTCCATTCAATTTTCAAAAATACTGGTCACGCGTGACGGAGCATGGCTGTAATGAGCTTGTCGCTTGAGTGATCTCTCGATAAATTAATTGCACAAACGGGCCGCAGTACACTCGATCAAGCTTTGGAAACATATTGCCGACTCAGAAAATAATTGTGCTGGATAATCTTCCATAATAAAACAGCTGGTTTTTCTCTCCCAGAAATGTTATCGAGCATCTGTTTGGCCAGATACGAGCGAGATTCAAGCCAGACAACAGTCCCGCTCTTAAAACGAGCAAGAATCAAGTGACGAATGTTTTTCTCTAGATGGATAACGTGGATGGATCGAAGGAATGCTCGCGAAACCAAACGCGGCTTATGTTTATTCCCAGCCCGAAGACACTCCAAACTTTCTGTGATGTTTTAGCGTGGTGGAATACTTGGAAATGAAGGCTGAGAGTTTGGAAAAGCTTAATCTTAATTTGGCGAGCGAAACTACAAAGAAAACAGTAAAATTGGTAGAAGTGTATTGTCTGTTTATATAAATACTTGTGACTTTCACTCGTCCCAGCGTGTTTTTAGGTTTCAAATTACCGTTTTGACATATGCAAATTCGGTTCACTTTAACCACTTTTCCCAAGGGACCGCCAAGCACTTTTTTTTTACCGACAACTACAACAAACTTCAAAAGGTTTATTATTTTTTTTCTGCTACCAAACTTTCCCTACCGTCTTTAATTTCGATTATAATTTTTAGTTCCATTCAAGATTTATTTTAACGTTAAGTAAACATGAAGTGCAAAAAGAATTTTACACATGAATTTTGCGTGACTACTGCACTTGGGACTCCGGGCCGCTTGTTTACATTCCGCGAGCGAACAGCGAAAAAAGAATTAATGTTTTGCAGTCTTATAAAAGAAATCACGTTTATCATTCCCTGGCCTTGAAGTCAAAACCTTGCTCGATTCAAATAAATGGTAAAACAAGCGTGACTAGTACTATTACTTTGTCTTCTTGCGGACTGCTGGTGTAGTCTACAAATTACCGCCAGAGACTCGATGGCGCTACTGGTGTTGGCTCATCGAAATACGGAGCTTTTATTTTCAGATTTTCAGTGATTTTGAAAACGGCTTCTTACATTAGTAGCGTTAAACACGCTTTTACATTGTAGAACTATAGAGAAATTTATAAGCTTAAATAGAGGACCGGATGCATGGTATCGCCATCGCCGAATACATTACCGCTCAAAAGTAAGTTGACACTCGATACTCGAGACTTGAGACTCGATCCTGGAGACTCGATCCTCGAACGCTTCGAGAATCAAGGCTCGAGTATCTAGACTCGAGTCTCGAGTATCGAGTGTCAACTTACTTTTGAGTGGTACTGTGTCTTCCATGAACAGCTGACCACTGCTGAAGTGACCCCTATAGTTCTTCGTTGCTATAGCAACTTCAAATTAAAAAGGTTTGACAGCAGCTTCTCCAAATTAGTTCTGTAAGAAACGAATGAAACCAGGAAGTTAAAAAGTTGGTGAAAGTCTTGTGTTGGATGCTGCACATCTTAATTTAAGATTCAGTTTTTACGGAGGTGTTCAAAAGTTCGTGGACACCTTTCTTTACAAAGAAATGATAGTTTAAGAATTCCGATGTTAATGAAAGTTTTACAGTTTTATGTACATTGTTTCCTTTGTCTACTATTAAAATATCAATATCCAGCCTGCCCCCATTCTTCTGTATAACGTTTTTTAAGCCATTGCGGCATGGAATGAGCTAACTCACTTTGGCTTGCTAGTGGTATGTTTCGCCAGGCTTACCGTAACCTTGATTTTAGTCCTCCCATCGTCATAGGGATCAGATCTCTGTATGCAGCTTCGTCAATGATGCTCCATAGTTTCTCAGTGGTGTTAACACCATGTGAATTTGCTTGCCTTTCATCTTTTTCAATAACTCGGGAGGTTTTTCTTGCACCACTGCTGGGTTGCTTTCCCTATGTGAGCTGGCGCGCCATCTTGTTGTAAAAAGCTTTTGTTTTACTGGCTCTTCTGTTGAAGATCATCAGCTGAAAAGAGGTTTCAATTCTTTCTCAAGACTTTTTGTGATAATACTCTGCCGTTACAGTTTGGCCTTGCGGGATAAAATGTAAGGATGTCAGGCCGCGGACTGTCATGCCACCCCCGAAACCATCCATTTGGCGCTTCCTTTAACTTGGTACGATGGCGGAACCTGGCTCTCCTGTGAGCCCTATACGGAATCGCTTTTAGGGCTGGGGAGATAGAAACGGTATTTAGGGAACTCATCACTAAAGAGAAAGTTTTCCCATTTATCTTCTGTAACTGTATGTTATTTGCGAGCAAATGCCAAGCGAGCTTTCCACTGTTTGTTGCTCAAAAGTGGTAGCTTTTTTTGTCTCAAAGGTTTCCATCCATTGCTGGACATATATCTCCACACTGTTGCTGCAGATCCAGGCAGATCTTCGTTCTTCAGTTGTTTGCTGATTTTTCTGATGGGACTGCCTATTTTATACTTTGCCTTTTCTACAATTTTCTTAGCAGTTCTGTCTAAGACTGTTGATCGACCACTTCTTAGCTTGTTGAAAAAATCTTGAGAACTTGAACACTTCACTACCCAGCTCTTGCTTTTTTACTATATTATTTTTAGCTGTTTCTAGCACAGATACTCCAAATGATCGTAAAATTGCTGCCTGTGCTCTTAAATAGACTGCTTTTTGGGATTTTTTAGTGACTCATACTTGCAAATGATCAAAACAATGAAAATCTACATGTAGTTGCCACTGAAAACAGACAAAAATGGCAGGAAAGTACAGAAACACACACGACACAAATTTTCACCTTTTGGCGGGAAAATATTTATTCCAGCGATTTTTTTTATTCAACTTATAGAATTGTTCTGAAAATCAAAAAACAATAAGATTTGTTAATGTCTGTAAGAAAATGGACAGAAAAATACAAAATCTGGATGATGTATAGACTTTTTAAAATGTCCACGAACTTTTCAAACACCCTGTAAAAGTGCACTCACATATGTCTGCAATTTTAGCAGAGAAGGGTGATCTCTTAGACAACATGTAAGTGTCTGTGAAACTTATGTGTCTACTTCACGTCAATACTTTCAACTTTATGGGGAGGGGCATTCTCTCATATCTGCACTGTTGACAGGAGTATAGCTTTGAAGTAGTGGGGTATTCTGCAGCTACTATCATGTATTGAAAATAAACACCATAACTGCAAAATCTTGTATTTTATTATTTTGTTTAGCAGAAATTAAGATTGTGTCTTAATTTAGGTGCACACAAGTGACCGCCAGTCGCCACAAGGGAGAACACTTCAAAATATTTTATTGGTGTAAAATTACATTATTATGTTTCTCTTATAAAATAACACTACTTAACCAAAAATAAGGTAAACAAAGAGTGATGCTTATTTTTCCACTTAATAAAAATGAACATCTGTCAAGTACAACAAATGCATGTACATGCACATTTAAGTTTCTCTGTTTTCTTTTTTTCTTCTACCAATGCATAATTCTTTCTTTCTTTCACTCTTGATCTTTCATTATTTTTTAACCAACAAGCATTAATAAAAATAAAAGGATTGATAAAAGTACAGTAATCATGTCATAATTCATGTAAACTTATAATGTTTTCAAATTCAGTTTTATTTCTTCTTTTCTTTCAGGTCATTTTGGAGCGAGAGTAAAAATGTTTCGCTTATTCTTCATGTTGCCTTTTGTCTTTATCTTGACCAGCAATTTTGGAGCATCGCATCCTGTAACCCACGTAATGTTACTATTTCTTACTTTGTAGAGTTTATCATTAATTGCAATGGGTGCTGTCAACAGAGTTTCTTTCATGTATAGATTTTGCCTTCAGAATTTAGATTAACTGCACTTGCTTATACTGAACATTTTCTAAACTGTACTCTGTTGCAGAAAGATTTGTTCAAACTCAAGTGGAAGCTCAATGTCTTGGGATTGAAAATCCAAGTAAGTATGAAATACAACATTTAGAGGGGAACATAAAGTTATATAAATTATCCTGGCATTGGAGTTAGCGAGTCCAAGGTTTTCGGGAAACTGAAAGGAAAGTCCTGAAAAGGCTGCATGCCAATGAAAAACATGGCGGGGCCAAACTACCCTAAAAAGGATCATTTATGCCAATTTTGCTTCTTTTGCACATTTCCTCACCAAACTTCGCACATTCAGTTGGGTTGTTGTTCAAATCATTTCACTGGTAAAAAAAAATGTCAAAATCTGACGTCATAGTTAGTGATGTCACAAAATCATTCTCTTTTTTAAGTTAAGCTAAGAATTTGATAAAGTAAAGTGCTTAGTGTTGAAAAATATGGTATAGTTTCAGATTTTTATTTTCTCTGCTAAAACTATAATTTAAGTGATGAAATATTGTGATGTCACATTTTATGACCACGATTCTGATTCTGATTCTGATCTAGGACAATCAATCTGCAACATTACTAGCATTGCTGGCATTAAAAACCAACTTAAATTATCATAGATTTACCTAAGTGGACCGGGACACTCTTTTTCTGAGCAAACCATTCCTATCAAAATTCAAAATGTCATATCTCATCTAACATTTGTGATTTCAGTTTTTAACTGCTCTTGTTGTTCTCTTTCGAAAACACTATATCTTCAGTGTTGACAAACACATATCCAAATGTTGAGCCCAATATTTCACAAGTAAACATGTGAGATGGATTTTTGGGGTTGAATATGAGACAAAATCCTACAATGTACATTGTATACCTTTTTTCTCATATTATTTTTCCAAACCACATTTATTATTCATAAGCAAGTTGGTATTCAATTTTTCAAAAGCAAGTTCCCTTTGTCAAAAGTCATTGAAAAAGTATGTACTCTTGACAGCCATGAAAGATTGTTGTCATATTTGGTGAATCGTCCTAAATTCCTGATTAATAAAACTCGGTGTTCATTAAAATTTTACTTGAGTGAAATTTGTGATCCTTGCAGTCTGCTCTCAACTTAAGCAGTTGAAAGAGCAACCTGAAAAAAAAATTCAGGCTTGAATTTGGCAACATGACAATGGCTTTGAAATGCTGGAGGAGTCTTTTAATTGACCAATTAGGTATGGTCCTTAAAATAACCTCGCAGCATGGCACAGATTAATAGATTTTAAATACTTATTACTGGAAGAGGTCCATGTATTGGGAATTACATCTTTTCTTTTACAACTAGCTGTATCTCGTTTTCTCTTGGTTGTTGTTTTCTCTTGGTTGTTGAAATTCCTTACTTTTTTCTTGAACGTTAAATGTAGGGCTTGACAAACAGAGTGAATGGCGCTAGAGTGCATTGTTTTGACAAGACCACGAATTGGGATGCCGCATCTAATATGCCCATAATGTACTTAGACCGACAAAACGTTCAGTGCCCGCGTTCCTATTTCTTGGGCAGATTCCGACTTGTAAGGAGGGGAAACTACGGTTCAGCCGGTGTGCGCTACAACTACCGATGCTGCCGTTTTATTTTGTAAGGGGCAAGCCTATAAATGCAGTTGTTAGATTGTCGATCAAAGTATTAGAAATAAAAATAAATCGGTTTTGTTTAACAAGGGTAACGTTCGATAAACTTGTGCCCCCCAATTGTTGGTTTAAGAGTAGAGTTTTATAAGTAGACTAGCTCGGGGAATACCACTGACGTGGTTTTTTTTATAATGTTTTAGTTTGATCCTTATTGTGGACTAATTCTGCAGTGTAGACGTCGTTGGCAATAAATTGTTGAGAATATCTGGAATATACCGTTATAATAACAAGTGGTTTAATACTAGACAATTTTCTGCTACCTTGGTCAGGAATTTTTTTAATAACAATGAAAAAACAATTGCTACAATATAACAGAAGTTTGAACTAGCTCGCTTACATATTTTTGTTAAATTGGAGGCGACTTTAACTTAACCATGGTCTTAAAACCATACACACTAAATTTAAGCTTAAAATTTCTGTTCAGTCATTTGTCCAGTTATCTCAGAGCACGCATTTAGTGGTTGTTTTTATATCTTGTAATACAGTTCGCCACAGCGATTCGACCCAATCTTCGTCGTTTCTCTACAGATCGTTTGCCAAAAAAAGACGCCTGCACCGTGGAAATTTACATGTACCTGTAAACTCACAAAGCTGAGCTAAAAATAGATGTCGTGAAATTAAACGTAACTAATGTGAAACGTATAGTACTCTAAACTAAGGTGATTTATGTAACTAAAAGTACAGTTCTTTTTGTCAAATAATTGAAACTGTACAATATGTGTATCATAAAATAAAAATGTTTACAACTGCAAGATCTGTTGAGAAATGTTTTTACAAACTTTGACACTGGGGTTTTGATCAGAGAGAAATAATGTGAGAGTTTTACTGATTGTTAAAAAAATTCTACTTTTCGAGATCGCGAAGTTTGGCTAAATATGTGAACTGATTACTGAACGTAAAATATCCCTTTTCAAATCTTCTCTCGCAGCAGGCGGCGGGGGACAGGGGTTGTATACCCGGGAGTAAGGGCAAAAGAACCAGGGGAAATGGCCTCTTTTTAGAATGCGGAAAGCGGCGAAAGTACTGATTGAAAAATAAGCAACTTGTGTAATATTTTGCAATAGCAATGGCACAAAGTGGGGGGATACACCAATAAAACGGGTTGAAACCGGGAGAAAATTTAAAACCGCACGAAAAGTAGAAAATACCGCCTCGTCCCCTCTCCCTCTTCCCCTAACAACCCTCCCCCCCCCCCCCCCCCCCCCCCCCAACCCCTCTCTCTCTCGATCGAAAAAAAGCGCCAAGTATTCCCAGTGTTTGCACCGTACCGCGGATTCAATAGCAATGGGGAGGGATCCACCAAAAAAGGGGTTGGAACCGGGAGTAAAGCCGCACGAAAAGTGAAAAATACCACCTCATCCCCTCTCCCCCTACCCCCCTCCCTCCCTGTCGAACGAAAACAGCGGCAATCATGCCCAGTGTTTAGACTGTACTGTGCATTCATATTTAATGTGTGCCAGACTGTTGAAAAAGATCTCGTCAACGTATTTTCGGCCCAAATCGTCACTTTGCCCGTTTTCCACCAAGCACTTTGTCTTATTTTGTTTTTATCTCCCTGTCTTTCAAGCCAGAAAAATGTGAGTTTTTCTTGTTCGCGGACTGCAAAATTGGCTCCTCATACACGCACAATCACACACACCCAACAGAAACAGAGGATAACAAACAAACTGTGTACCTGATTTTAATTCCAATTATAAAGCCAGAGGGGTACACATGAATTTGAATGAAATTTGAAGAGGTTTAAAAAAGGGATAGAAGAAAGAAAATGATTTTTGGAACACCAACAGACAGTTGATATCCACGCAAGAGTACCCCAGGTTGCTAGTGGACTAACTTGGTGTCCGCCTATTAATTGTTAAGGTGATTCCCTAGAAATAAAAGTTGACATAAGATTTTCTTTAAACTTTCCCTGATTGTTTCCCACAATATATTGATCCAAAATCTGCAATAAAAAATATAGGTCACCAAGCTCGTTTAGGAGATATAATTGTCTCAAGTTACCCTTTAAATCTTTAAAACTGCACTTATCGAGCGCACGTTATTCCATCAACTCATACTACGTTTCGCAGGGACAGGAAGCAGAGCTTTAAAGTAATTCTTGAAATAACAAAATAAACGTTACACATTGACCAAAAGGAACAATTTGATGTTTGTTTTGTGGCACAGGCACACATCTTGAAAAGGTATTAACTGAAAATATTCGTCGGGTGCGTGATCTCGAGGATAGAATTTTGTGTCCACGAGCGGTGGATAAGTATGCTTTTTTCGCGACAACTTTTTTTTCTGACATGATTTTTTTTAAAGTTTTACATCACAAAGAGGAGGACTAAAATAATGAAATTATGCAAAAATCCTAAAAAATAAACGATAGGTCACCAAGCTCGTTTAGAAGAAAACAACCGCTTTCCATATGATCGCAAGGGTCGCAAGAATCGCAGCGATCGTCGATCGTAACGATCGCTGCGATCGTTGCGATTATATGGAAACCAGGAGCGCTTACCATTTGAATGGAATTTCCGGTTAGAATTTTCCGACAAATGGTACTGGACTTTCCTTACTGAAGGAAACGGAAAAGGAATGACCTGTACTATTTTATTTTACCGAATGCCGAGAGGCACCGGGGGTGAAAAACAAAACGTCGGCGGGAAGAACTAACAGGCAAATACTTTTATAAGCTGACCCTAAAACGCGATTGTACGCTTTCAAGCCCTGCTACAATTCTCCAATTTTACCAGAACAATCATTTATTTATTTACTTATTCGCTCAAGTTAACGCTAGAATTCCGCCAGCTCTGATTCTTTGCTACGTACGACTACGTTTCAATTATGCGAATCGCTCATGCAGCAAGCACGATTCGTAAAAGTTAAAGTAAAACAACTAACGGCAATTAAAAATGTCCATCTTTCTAACCTGTTAATTTTCACATTCATGCTGTAGAAAATCTGTCAATATAGCTGATGAAAAGTAGCAATTTCCATACGAATAAACTCGGAGTAAATTTCCTTCTTCAAAGTGATCCGCCATCTTCGAGCTTCCTTATTTCGCGAAGAAGCCTGGTACTAGTGATGCGAACAAATGGTACAGAAAATTCCGGTCGTTCCGGTGAAAGCGAGAAAAAGGAAATACCTTGAAAGGTATTACCTTTTCCCCGGAAAATTTCCGTTGGGATGAACCGTTCCATTTGTTTTTCCACCGGAATAACCGGTTTTTCCATACATATGGTAAACGCTCCAGGCTTAAGAGAACTGAATCCTCAAAGGAAAACCTATTGCTTCGGAGTGCTCGCCACTCGTGCACGCGCAAATGACGCAAGATATTATGCGCAGTAGTGATGCGCAATGCAATACTAGGGAATCACCTTAACTACAAATTCTATTTTTAAAACTTCACTAAATCTTCAATATTTCTTAGGTTGCGTTCGATTGGGAAATCCGGATTTCGATTTTGAAATCTGGATTTCGGATTTCCCAATAAAACACAAAATCCAAAAACTGATTTCCAATTAGCGAAATCCTTTTCCAAGATGGATTTTAAAAAGAAATCGAAATCCGGATTTCATGGATTTGCTACTTTTGCGTTCGATTGGGAAGTCCGAAAACGGATTTGCAAAACTGTTCTCGTAAGCAGCGGTCTGTTGTCCGCTGATTGTGTGCGCGCATTGGCGCGGGAATCGTTTTTCTGTGCCATTTTCTTGGATCTGTTGACAAAAACAGCGAGTACAATCTTTTTTAGTCCAGAAATCACATCTCATCGGGTCTATAACTTAGCACCACTAGTTCAAAATAACTAAAACCGATTTACGGGAAACCTGCGATTCCCAAGCAGCAAAATCCACTGAGAATCATCTGCCTCGTTATCATCAGTTTCCATAATTTCCCTTTCGTGAGTATTATCGAATAACTCTTCGAAAAGAAGCAGGAGCCAATGCAGCGCTCGCTGCCATTCGTCTGCCATGATGGATTACGTACGCACAATCGCCGGATAACCGACCGCTGCTCATGAGGACAGTTTTGCAAATCCGCTTTCGGATTTTCCAATCGAACGCAAAAGTAGCAAATCCATGAAATCCGGATTTCGATTTCTTTTTGGAATCCATCTTGGAAAAGGATTTCGCTAATTGAAAATCAGTTTTTGGATTTTGTGTTTTATTGGGAAATCCGAAATCCGGATTTCAAAATTCCCAATCGAACGCACCCTTAATTCTCTTAATTTTACAAATCCTTTGAGAAAAACTATTCCTCCAAAACATGCCCAAAAATCACCCAAAAAATTTCAAAACACCCCATAACATAGATTCATGAGATGAGCAGACAGTTTTTGGATTGCTTGTAACGTGAACGAGATATTTCCATTAAAGCCATGTCAAGTGGCGGGAAAAATGGCGTTCAAGTGGACCCCGCCTTAATCTGAGCACTTGTTAAAGTGCTATTTTTTACTTGATTATCCAAACTTATTGGAGTTTGCTTTGATATTGCATCACTGGGTTTTGTGCTTGGTTAAAATGAACTCGCGCCACTTTCTCAACCAATCAGAAGTTAATGGTTGGGGTTAGTTTCTAGAGAAACTGTGGTGCTGCGTCGGTGGGTGGATGGAACACGAGAATTTAGTTTTATCGACTGAGTCGATAAGGTAAATTGACCACCGTAAAAAGATTCAAATAGCTGACGTTTCGAGCGCTAGCCCTTTGTCGGAGCAAATCAAGGAATTGTGGGTAGTGTGTGATTTTATATAGTAAGCAGTGGAGCTACGCTATTGGTGGAAATTTGGTGACGTGAAAAACAAATGTAAATTAGTTGAATGAAAAGCGTTCGTTGATTCCGTGGGGTTTGAGAGTGCCGATTTGAAAGATAATTATTTTGTTCTAGGTTTTTACGGCTTTCTGTGTTACCCTGGTGTAGGGAAAGGCCGCAGATTGTCATGTGTTGTTTAGAATGGTTAGTAAGATTAAAATGGCGCGCGACTGGTTTGGATGCGTCTTTGTCATTTTTTTTCAACGTCTCGGAGAAGTTCACGAAAACGGTCGCCCAATCTCCTCCCTGTTTCGCCAATGTATATCTTTTTGCAAAAAGTACATGTTATGCAGTAGATAACATTTACGGAGGTGCATGTAAAACGATCAGTGATTTTAATAGATCGTTTGGGTCCTGTTACTTTGTCCGCGTTGTGAATGAAAGGACAAGTGTTACATCGTGTGCGTGTGCATTTAAAAGTTCCCGGTTCATCGTCAGATTTTAGTGCGCTAGTAACTAGAAAGTTGCCTATGTTTTTGTCACGTTTGAATGAAATTAGTGGGGGTTGTTAAACCAAAAGCAATTTCGATTAAAATTCAACTTGAAACAAAAGACATCACTACGAGGTTTATGGAAATAAACCATATAAATCCTTACTATCATTTCCCTAAGCCTCGTAGTGATGTCTTTTGTTTCAAGTTGAATTTTAATATATCGAAATTGGGCTATTATTTAATCATTTGCTCGCAGGCGTTATTCTGCGTTTGACATTGCGCGTGCGTTACCAGCACCAATCCCCAAACGCGCATTGTTCTGGAGGCGGTTCAACGTCTTTTGCACCCAAATCTTATCATGAGATTAACGTTAAAAAAAAAATGAAATGAAAATGTGTCACAAACACATCTTAATGCCGTTATAGCGTTTTAACTGGTAACGCGAAATTCAATAAATCCATGCCAGATTTTAATTTTTTTCAGGCGCCTTACCAAATATGGTTATTAATCTACAACTAAGTTATTGGAGGCCTTACAAGAAGAAACTTAATTAGCAAAAAGCACGAGCGTGGAGTTTAGTAAACCCACGAAATAATGCTTGCAAGTCTTCTATAACATGAACCACCTTGTGGTAAAGGTTCTCCCTTTTAATTATTAAATTGTAATGTTGCTAGCAACTAGCACTGCCTTTTATCACAACATCAGCATGCAACTGAAAAATCCGGACTGCGTTTTAAAGCCATTCTAAGTTAATTTAGAGAATTTAGTGAGTTTCAGTTCAACGCCTTTCTTTACAGAATGGTAAATATAGTCGCCACATGGAGCAGTGCAGTCAAAGCAAACATTATGATGCTAAATGGAAGCATCTTGGCGCTGTTCTTGCCTTCGTCAGAATCGTTGTTGCCATCACCACCAATTCCAACGCCATCACCATCTCCACCGACATCACCATCTCCACCGCCATTTCTATCTCCACCGGCATCACCATCTCCACCGCCATTTCTATCTCCACCGGCATCACCATCTCCACCGGCATTTCTATCTCCGCCGCCATTACCACGTGGAAGTTCACCTCCACCAGTAATGGGGTCGTCCGCCACTCCATCCATGTTGGCAGTAGGATCAATCAGAACTGTGTTGTTGAACCTGGGGATGCGAAACACGAACAGCTTCTTGCTACCTTTGGTCACGAATTTGGGGAATGGATAAGGCATATCTGCAGACTCACCATCAAGTACGACCTGAAAGGAGTTAGAACGATTGTTTATGGAAAGAAATAGACAGTGAAATACCGACTTTTTTTTTAGCTCCCCATAGGGAAAAAAGTTGGTTCGAAAAATCGGGAGTTCGAAAAACCGAAGATGGCATCAACTGAATTTTATTAAAATCCAAGGAAAACGAGTTTTGGTTCGAATAATAGGGAGGTTCGAAAAATCAAGGGTTCGATAAATCTCAGTCCACTGTAGTTCCCTGTCGAAAGGAACATTCAAGTATTGCCGGCAAGGCCTACACTGAATTGTCCGCTGAATTTGGAGACAGGGTCAGTGTCTGAAATGTTTCTTGAAATCTATTGCGGTAAACTCAAAAACCGTTTTAGTCGTTTTGTATCAAGCTCCGCTGCAAATATTAGTCCAGTCAAATTCAACCGCGGAATATGACTATGACCCACTAAAAAGTTAAAACTATTTCACTTTCTTGAAGACAAGAAACGAACAGCATGCACACTAACTGAGGTCGAGGATTGGCCAGTATAAATGCGAAATAAAATTCCTTGTAATTCTAAGCTCTTTACCGCCCACTTTCACTGAAAGGTCATTGGTTCGATTCCTGTCGGGTACTCAGGGTTTTTTTTCTCCACGCTCATGACAAGATGAACATTATATCTTCCTCGTTTCACTGCCGGGCTTCAAATTTACCATCTTCGAAATTCCTTATTACTTATTAGCACATGACTCCAGCATTCGACATCGCGGATCCTAGCAGTGCTCAGGACGACGCGTGTCATGTATGATCAGAACCGCTACTGAATAAAACCTACCCCTTTAGTAAGAAGCAATTCTGAGCCTCCACCCATGTCGTAACTCTCAGGACATTCTTTTTCCTTCTTCTTGTAACAGACGCGTTTCTTTTTGGACTTGTCACGCTCTTCTTTGCTCGTTTTCTTAGGAGTTCCTTTGCTCTTGATTGCCAGTGTAAGATCGATGTATGCACCTGTTTCGTTAGTTTGGCCTTTTCCGCAGTTGTTAAGTTCTGCATCGCAGAATTCCCAATTATTAATCTGAAGATAAAAGAAGTAACTATATTATTCATGAAAATCAGCGAAAAATCACAAGAGAACAGATTTTAGCGACCAAAACGTATATTGTTCTTCTGGTTATTCAATAAACCCTATGTTTTCTTTCCAATCCCATTTGTTAGGATACAAAAGTTGTACAATAACAAAAAACTGCGCAAGTAGTGAATTGTCCTTGCCAATCCAATGAATGATCCATTAGACGGCAGCCGCGTGACTCTGACGTCAGTGTCAGTATGTATTGGTATTTACTACTAATTCAAGTTCAGTTTAGTAACTCCAAAATTTGCTATCTGTCTAATTTACAATTGACCTTGCTCCCAATGTGTGTGGCTTCACAGCCCAGTTGGTAGAGCATTGCACCTGTAACGCTGAGGTCATGGGTTCAAATCCCGTTGAGGCCCTGAATTTTTTTCATGCTTCTTTGCAATTGCTTAAATTGCAAACACAACTGTGATGGTCACTTCTTTACTTTACATTCTTAAATTATTTCCAAATAGTTTCTAAGAAGTCTAAAACAAACCTCGATGTTGAATTTCAAGGTCCCCTTGAACACTGCAAACGACTCATTGCCAAAGGTGACATTCCCATCTTCAAGGAACAGGAACACCATGATTTCAAGGGTTGCCTGTGGCCCAGACAGGTAGGCTGTCAGATTGACATTAATGACCTTGATGTCTTGATAATATGATACGTTGTCAACTTTCGAAAAGTCGAATTCCTGACTCGCCAGGGTGTTCACGGCATGTTTCTTGGGACCAGTCTTACCAACGTCATTTCCTTGCGCATCAACTTCAGCTATAGCATCCACTTCAAATGTGAGTTGATTTTCATTGTTGTCACTGAAGTTTCCTTTTGTATTATTGCCGATGTGAACCAACCTTATTTTTCCTGACTGACCGAGAATTTTGCACTGCACATTCCCTCCACTTATTGTTTCATCTTTGCTTCTATCGGGATTTTTCCCTCCGTTACCACGATTTCCTCCACTATTACCTCCGTCTGTAATGGGGTCGCCCGCTACTCCATCCATGTTGGCAGTAGGATCAATCAGAACCGTGTTGTTAAACCTTGGGATGCGAAACACGAACAGCTTCTTGCTGCCTTTGATCACGAATTTAGGGAATCCATAAGGCATATCGGCAGGGTTACCATCAAGCAGAACCTAAAAGAAGTCCGAATTGATGTTAAAGGAAAGAAGTGTATGGGGCTGAAATCTATTCATGTAGGCCAAGGTTCAGACGTATTGCAGAAACACCCTCTCCTCTAGATTATAGCCGACCCTGATGCCAACCTCGTTTTCACTGCTTTTCCACTAATCAAAATGGCGGAGAGAACTGGGAAGTGAAGCAGTATCTAAAACACGCCACGTGAACTTTAGGATGTCGGTGATGAAAATACTTTCGTTAGCCATGATTTTCAATATTATGTTGGAATTAAAATGTATGTCCACCATCTAAACCCTTTTTTAAAACGACTTAAAGGCATTGATGAACTGATGATGTGCATGAAATAAAACTTACCTCCTTATTTAGCAGTACTTCTGAGCCTCCACCCACGTCCATAGTAACAGGGCATTCATCGTAATTCTTGTAACAGACAGGCTTTTTCGTGGCCTCGTGACGCTCTTCCTTGGAAACTTTCCTGGGAGTTCCTTTGCTCTTGATTTCCAGAGTAAGGTCAATGAACGCGCCTGTTTCCGTCAATTGGCCTTTTCTGCAGTTTGCAAGTTCTGCATCACAGAATTGCCAGTCCTTAATCTGAAGTGGAAAAGAAGTATGTTATGTTATCTTCCAGACGTACAGATAGACTGATCTTGTTTAATATCCAAAACACGGTACTGAACATACATTTGGATATTGGACTCTACAGCAAACCTTTCAAAGTTAGGAGCACCCAGCAGAAAATAGGCAAACGCTCATGAATAGAGATAAGGCCAAAAATATTTATTACGGCTCCTGTCAGTCAACCCTTGTGCTCGCAAGAGTGCCCAATACTAAATTCCAAGAAAAATCCCAGATTTTATTTTGTAAAATACTGTAAAAAAAAAACAACAACAAATAATACCATGTGAAAGTACTGCTGAAAACGTTTCTTTTGAATGGTCACAACACCATATAATTTCAAGCATAGACTCCAAGTTAGAATTATGTTGTATGTCTCCATAATGGACTCAGCATGGTAGTAAGTGTAAAAAGAGTAAAACGCTTTTAACCGAATATAAGTCCTGCTATTATAGTGATGTTGTACGCTGAACTAAACGCAAACTTTCACCTTTTCTACGCAAAACGCCTGCAGCAGTCTGAAGTATTTGTTTCCGAACAGTTCTACACTTTATTTTTTTAAATGTATTTTATTCAAATATTTCTTTTTTATCGTACTTTTCAGCAAATTAAAGAAATAAGAAAGGTCTGTTGTTAATGGTCGGAAGCGAACCTGAATATTGAACTTCAAAGTCCCCTTAAACACTGCAAATGACTCATTGCCAAAGGTGACATTCCCATCTTCAAGGAACAGGAACACCATGATTTCAAGAGTTGCCTGTGGCCCAGACAGGTAGGCTGTCAGATTGACGTTAATGATCTTGATGCCTTGATAATACGATACATTGTCGAACTTCGAGAAGGCGAATGCCTGACTCGCCAGGGTGTTCACGGCATGTTTCTTGTTACCAGTCTTACCAACGTCATTTCCTTGCGCATCAACTTCAGCTATAGCATCCACTTCAAATGTGAGTTGATTTTCATTGTTGTAACTGAAGTTTCCTTTTGTATTATTGCCGATGTAAACCAACCTTATTTTTCCTGACTGACCGAGAATTTTGCACTGCACATTCCCTCCACTTATTGTTTCATCTTTGCCAACACAGCAAGTTATCATGAAAGATGCTGTTAAAAAAGACGAAGCAAAGTCAGACGTACGCCATATTGTACAATCCATCAAATTACGAAATCACTTCCCTTTAGGATTTGTTTTAGTGTTTTCAATAATTACAAATAAAAACACAAGCATCAAATTTTATTCATAGTTGTAGTATTCGTTGTAGTATTGGTGTGGTACAAGTAATAATAATAACAATAAAAATAATGTTTTTAAAAACGCATCATACATCGCGTGTCGATGCTTTTACAAAGTTAGTAAAAATTCTAAAAAGTTAAAAAATCTAAACATAAATACGAACATTTCACATATTAAATGCCATGTTCCTTTGGTAATTTAACACGTGAAATCAAGTCTTCAGTAAATGGTACAAGCATGTAAAAAGTTATATTAATTCTAAAAATAAAATTTCATGAGTCTTTATAATTTTTTACGTTCCAATGTATCTGCATATAAAAGGCTAAAAAAGGCTTTGAAAAAACAACTCCAGCAGCTAAAATCATTAACTAATAAATAATCAATAATTAATAACGTGGAAATCAACTACACACAGCTAATTTTATGATTGTGGGGCTATATTCTTTCAAACCTTCTTTTACCAGGAAAACATTCTAAACCGATGGAAATCAGACATCGGTCGAAGTCGGCGAGATATTTAATGAATTTTAATTTTATACCAGGATTCTGAGAAATATTTTGGCCGGGTTTACAGTACAGCTATCTTAAATTAAATAAAGAAAAAAAATTCAGAAACGTCTGTCCACCGCAGGACTAACACAAACGTCGATTTGTTCCACTGGAAGATTTTTAAAGAACCTCGGTTGTGTCCCGGCTTAAATATCGTGTTTTCACGATTATGGCCATGAGCTTGTTTTAAGCTTGCTTTATTATTTTAAAATAGGAAGATAAAATCGGCAAAAGTGAAAAAAGAAAGAAATAACAATTAAAAATCTCAAAATTCCATCCAGAATGGAATCTTTGATTTCTTGACCGCCTGTCACGAAATCAAAATTGATGAACTGTAATCCACTTCCATCTTTGCAATCCTAAAATTTATTTCCAAACTAATGTTTCTGTTTTGCTCCACAGAATATTTTTATCCAATTTAGTCGTATATTTGGTGGCATTTGGCGATATAAGTATAAACTCAATTTCGTTATTTCGGCTGGACAGTATCAACGATCAAATATAAGTTAAACTGATTTACCAGCCGCCTGCGCATGAAAAACCGTGCGCACAGTAAACATTATCTACCGGACTTACAATATTGTGATACCACACACACCGCTTTGTTTTTCTCTAAAGCGCTTAATTACCGACAAGACACGGAACTAATATCCAACCTTCTAGCAAGCATAACGTGCTCAACTCCGCCGCCGGAGCACGAGTAAGTCGGCTGGACTGGTTACAGCGACAAAAGTTCACTTCTTATAAATACTTTTGCACTGCCAAACTGAGTGCAAATATTTCTGTCGTCCTTGATTTTTGTGACTCAAACATCAAGTACTCAGTTTTACGGCACGACCACTCAAATAAGCGAATGATATACGTTTCAACACCGTTGAACATTTGTTGAGTAACAAATATTAAATCAGTGATGTTGCAACTTGTTGAATGAGTGGAAAACACATTCAATATTTTAAAACGGTTGACTGACAGGGGCACCCAACGAACAATCTTTGGTAAAATGTATTATTTTACTCAAATAAATTAAAATAAATGATATAAAAGCATTTCCAGGTGTTCTTCTACGTTGCTGGGAAAATATATATATCTGTTCCTTTTTCCCAGCATGACACATAGGGAAATTCCCAGCCAGCTGGATAAAAAAATGTCTGTTTCCCAGCCAGCAATTAAAAAAAAATGAATAAATGAAAAAAATAATAATAATAAGTTACTTGGGTAACTTAAAGGGCTTGGGAACTAATGAAACATTAATGCAAAACTATTTGATGCTTTTTGTTTATTGTTTTGTACATTTACTGCAGTCTTGAACTTAACCTGTTCGGGTATCTCTAAGCACTGCTTAAATTGTTACTACGAAGCTGAACCCTTTTAAGCCCCAAAGTGTCCTCCGATTTTCTTCGATCCAGTCTCTTTTCGATCTGCTCAAGTTAGCCAGCACAGTTTATTCTTGCGACTCCTTTCTCAAGTCAACCAGCGCAAAAATGGTAATAAAAAAAATATGTACAGAATATTTTGCCAGCCAGCAAGAATTCCGCTGGGGAACAGATAAAGTGAGGAACAGATTCGTTGGGTGCCCCTGGACTGAGGACGTTCAGCAAGTTCAACTTGTTTAAACCTCACTTAGGATGTAACTAGAAGCCCTAGTGTGAAACCACCAGTGTCGCGTGAAATAAAATGGACCATGTCGGGTACAGATACCTGCGCCAACGGATTGCGGAACAAGAACATAAATGACAGTTTTGCAAGTCGTAAAAGAACTTGCTCAAACAACACGAACTAGAAAAGCCAGTCTGCTTTGTTTAAAACGTTTTCTGTACTTCTAATAAGTTGCGGATCATTTCATTAAAAAACACATTCCAAGTCCTTCACTCTGAATGGGCGCGAACAGATTCAATACATGTCTTAAAAGTTACAGCACGGCTTTATTATTGATGCGTCACATAGGAATGCCTTTCCAGATGTTATTCAAATTTCAACTTTAATTTCGTGACTGACTGTGTCTTGACAACTATGATGTTTGATAGATCGAAACGTTGCATTGACTTACGCTAATTTTTGGATTTATTGTAGCTCTTATAATTGGCGGTCTAAACAATGATCGCACTCACCTAAAAAGGTAAACAGCAAGCCTCTGTTTGAAGAGAATACCTTGTTTGTTGATGCTACAAAATGAAGATTCTTCATTTTGGATCAGTGACAGGTTGCACCTAAGTGAAGTGGGCAAGATGCTTAAGACAGCAACTGACTGAAACAACTACTGATCATGAGATGTGTTGTCTCTGCGTATATACAAGTCAGACAGTGACCTCGGGATCGAAGCTGATTGGTCAGGCTTGGCTGAATTGTAAGTTTTCACCAAAACGATTATTCAGCAATATAATGTAATGGTCGAGTATTTTTGGTAATCACTTGACATGTGTTTACAGAACACCATGTTTTGATTGTCATGGTAACATTACTGGCTTTTTCAATAATGTCAAATTCTTTTATTTATTATTTAGTTTCCAATACACGGTCTGGCTAGTTTGCATGAGTTTACATATAAAGCTCTGAAATCAGGCTCCTAAATGTTACAAAGATGATTTTATTTCTGGGATTCTATTCCAATGGCTAACCCTTTTTTGGGTAGATTGACCGATTATGTGATTCAGTGACTGAACTGGAACTGACAGACATGAATGAGTGCAGCTTTGTGTTTCTACTTTGCCTTCGCGGCGGGGCTTCTGAAGTACATCACTGGGTTTTACCATCACGAGGCCGTTTCAGTACTATCTTATACAGCAGGGTAAGGTGTCCTCAGTTCTGCCCTCCTCTGTTCTAGGGTCTCCAGTCCAATTCTTTAGCATGGATGTCACGCTGGCTAAGGGGTCCTGGTGGTAGCACGATAGAACCCAGCTTCACCTCTACGTTGCACCATTTCAATACGCTTCCTCGGATCCCATATATGGCTAAGGGGACACTGTGCCGGCTGAAATATCTTGTTTTCATGATTATGGCCAGGAATTTGCTTTTAACTTGCTTTATTATCTTGAAATTGGAAGAAACGATCGCCAAAAGTGATAGAAGCAAGGAAATATGAACTAAACAGACAAAATAACGGCTAGAAAAGTCAAAATTTCACAAGAATGACAAGTTTGGTTTATTGACAGGCGGTCAATAAATCAAATTTCATGAACTGTAATCCACTTCAATCCTTGCAATCCTGCACTTTATCTCCCAACTACCGCTTTTGTTTTACTCTATGGAATCTTTTTATCCAACTAAGTTGTATATTTGGAGGCATTTGGCGATATAACGTGGAAATAAGCTAAACGAAATTTTGCTATTTCGGCGGGACAGTGTCCCTTTAAGCATACTCTAACTTTGGTCTTAGGATAGCCCGTACCAGGAGTTTAGATAATGGGCAGCGAAGGATAGGCGGCGCACAAAGGAAAAACACTTCGAGTGCTGCAGAGGGTGATAGTCAAGAAAGAGACCCTCGTTTTCTCCGCTCGTTCGCGCGCCGGTTTTTAGCTGCTTCCCGGCTCAACAATCTTAACGTCTCGAACACTCTAGTCTAGATCTTAGAATGTCCTTGAAGGTATTTTCTTTTAGGGTGGCTAATCTAACTTTTAGGTTCCAATTAAGCGTAAGAAAACCGAACTTTTGGTTTCCTTTAGCTGTTTGAAAAATCTTGCCGAGTTCCATCTTAGAACTGAAATAATGACATAACTTAGAAGATCATGAAAAGTCAAATACGAATTGCGTAGTCCTTTGAAATTTCTACCCCTGAGATCTGTGAAGATGAAGCCCATTCAAGGTGTACTGGTTCACGTGAAACTATAGGGACTAAAAGATAATTTTCGATACTTCGGACCTTATTTTTGGCAATTTAAGGGGGGGGGGCCTGACAGCCTGGGTTTCTCCACTAAATCCGCCACTGATTGTACTCGCATATCTTGTCTTTCTAAGATGAAAAGTTGTGAAAAACAGGTGTTTAGGCTCTTATGAACAATTCGCTTTTGACACTGGGACGGTTACCAACCTCGTGGGGAACACTCGCTGGCTGTGCGAAGGCCGCGATCCGTTACAGCAAATAAAATCTCCGAGGCGAATAGAACAGTCGGAGGTTTGGTCCATTATAGTTTAATCTATTTGTACTTGAGAATCTTACCAAATAAAAGATATTTTTACAATACTCTTCTACTTTCAAGGCTAAGCTAGTGATGCGATAACTTGCGTCATAGCCTATAAAGAGCTAAATTACAGAACATAAACAAGCATTTCGGAAGTTATGATTGGAGAAAGCGGAATTTAACCTTCACAAAATTAAGTATTGTTCCACATAAGAACGATAGCAAACTTCATTGTTCTGCGGCATTAGCTCTTTCCCACATAGAATATCTTTGATTTCAAGAATAGAGGAGGAGCTGATGGTCAATAATTATACTTCATTATAAAAATAAAGAAAATCCATTTGCGTCAAATAAATTTTAGGAAATGTTCGTGCTTAACCAATCAGAATAGCAGAAGACAATAGCTAATAGACCACTTTCATAATGGCGGCCGATTTATTTATTCTTTTATATGTATGTTAATTAGCCTCACTGGCCTCATTTTAGAGTAAAAATTCTTTTGAATTTTGCACATGTTACCGAGGCCAGTGAGGCTAATTAACATACATATAAAAGAATAAATAAATCGGCCGCCATTATGAAAGTGGTCTATAATTTTGCTTCTGTGATGAAGTTCCCCAAATACAATTTCTTTTAAAAATTGTATGTTGCGATTGGGTCTCAAATTACTTGAAACCTTAAAAAAAATAGACAAAATGCACCTTGAACCTTAACTTTTTAGCGGTTTTTGAGTCTAGACCAATGAGATCACTAGTTGTAACAATGAAAAATCTTGACATTCCATCGTGTTTGACATTCCATTGCCGTTCAGCGCTATCCTTCTTA
Source organism: Dendrophyllia cribrosa (assembly GCA_024195265.1). NCBI lineage: Eukaryota > Metazoa > Cnidaria > Anthozoa > Scleractinia > Dendrophylliidae > Dendrophyllia > Dendrophyllia cribrosa. The sequence goes on along the minus strand of JAJLRJ010000003.1, from coordinate 39,747,528 downwards.
TGCGGATCATTACTTAATCACTTTCAAAACATTGCAGATAGGGATAAGTTTAACAAAAGACTACAGAAGGTTACCATTACAGTTTAACACTTACTACAGATCAAACAAAAACAACCAATTTACAGCTAAGTGATTATCAATAGGTGACAGTTGACGGTTTACAGAACTGAAAACTAAGAGAAATATTTTATACGTTAGTCTTTATTTTTCAACAGCGAAAGCGAATATTACTGAATCAATAATTTCATGTTATTACTGAATAAAATCAACAGCAAAGGATACACTTGCTTGTAGGGCTGTTACCATGTACATACACAACTTTCGGTCATTTCTTTTTTTTTTTCCTTAACTGAACTTCCTGAACACTTCAACTCAAGCGTTATGAAAAGATCAGAGACAAATATTAAGTTATAGCACCCACAAAGGCGAAATAATCTAAATAATTACACCATCCGAGTGTATTGCACAGTAGATTGCCGTCTACTGCAGCTTTTAATTGGCCATTTGCACGACGACGTCATCACTACAACTACCAGAATCCTTCAGTTTTTTGTTTTGTAGTGCAAATTAGGGCTATTGTTATTCAAACCGCACTGGGATTACAAAATTTAAATAAGAAAGGAAAAACGAAATGACTTCTGGTAGTTGTAGTCAAATGACTCCATCGTGCAAATGGCCTATTCCAAACAGTAAAACCGTATGCAAATTTCTCTCTTCTCTTGGTTTGCTATTCAATGTTTGGAAAATTTATCAAAACAACAGGGAAAAAAGCCACTAGTTGGGGGGGGGGGGGGGGGGGGGGGGCAAATTGTCTCTACCCTCTCCCAGTAAGTAACAAACGAGATACAACTTCTGAATGATTAAAATGGCAGTTTATTGATCATGAAGCTTGAGCACGAGCACATGCAGAAGCAGCGAGCAACGTTAACTATTTATCACAAAATTAGCGTGCTGCAATAAAGTAGTTTGCGAACAAGCTTTTAGGCTCGGGGGTGGGGGTTGGGGTTGGTCTTCTCCTCCCCCCCCCCCCCCCCCCCTCCCCTGCCCTCCGAGCTCGAAAGCTTGCTCACAGGCTACTAAAAAAAAAAAAAAACCTGAACTGCATTTTAAGCTATTCTGAGTGGAGTAAATTGCTGTTTCTTGATTTACATAATTGTGAACATAGAAGCCACATGGAACAACACAGCCAAAGCAAAGATGTTGAATGGCAGCATCGAGGCGCTGTTCTTGCCTCCATCAGGATCCTTGCCACCGTCTCCACCGTCCCCACCATCTCCGCCGCCATTACCACCGTCACCTCCATCAGAAACGGGGTCACCTGCTACTCCATCCATGTTGGCAGTAGGATCGATCAGAACTGTGTTGTTGAACCTGGGGATGCGGAAGATGAACAGCTTCTTGCTGCCTTTGGTCTCATATTTAGGGAACGGATCAGGCATATCTGCAGACTCACCATCAAGTTCAACCTGGAAGGCAGAGAAAAGTAGATCATATAAATGTGCTTTAAGGGTACTCCCAACCTTGGCGGGTGTCCTTCGGAAAAAAATAATTCATACATGCGCCAGTTTTAACAGTAATATGACAAACTATATGTCAATAGAAAGCTTAACAAATTTAGTTTTCGATAAAAATATAATTTTAGCGGCTTTTTCCTTTTACCAACATGCCGGGAGCCGATTAACCACCAAACGACCGAGGGTTGTTTACTCAATGTTATTCACAAGGATCATCAACAAAACTGTGTCAGGCTTTTTCGATATTATGATTGGTCAGCAAGATATCTCCGTCTGAAGTTGGGGTAGCTAAAAATATGCGAAAAGTGATGCGTAAATGGTCGCTACGGGAAAAATATTTTAAATATCAAAATTTTCTGACACTGTCTTGCTCGTTATTATTCCAGGAATAGTTTGGCCAAATTTCACGAAAATCCTTCTAATCTACATACCCTAAATTTAATTGAACAACCCCCGTCGTTTGGCGGGTTTATCGGCTCCTGGTTGTTTTTAAAGTTATATCTTTATCGAAAACTACGTACGTTTAATAAGTTTTCTATTGAAATATGGTTATATTACTCTTGAAACTGGCGCGTGTACGAATTTTTTTTTTCCGGAATGCATGACAACAGAATTAATACGTTCTTGAAATACCCCTCACCCATTCAATGCTGTCAATCAAACAGATTGTCGGCCCATGTTGATGCATTAACAAGCAATTAATTAGGAGGGAGGGGCAATTTTAAAGTGTTTCAAGTCACCTGTATGACACTATGTGCTGCACTTCTGGCAAAGGAAACTTGTTTAAAACATTAAAAAAACTCTGAGTTTGCATTACGAACATGAACATGGCGTACTAAGACAAAGCCTTTTCTGCTTTCTTGCAGTCACAAAACAAACAGGACATGCAAAAGACTGCCCAATTGCTCTTTCTTATTAGCTAGATGCTAAAATAATAAACTACCTCCAATTAAAATCCTTTTTTTTTATAGCCTACAGTATGTGGCAGGTGCTTGAAAGGGGAGAGGACGGGGACTTTGAGCATGCGCGAAGCACGTGGAGGGAACGCAAAGAATGAAGGGAGGGGGGAAGGTAGTTACCTTATTCCCTCCCCTCCCCTCCCCTCCAACTCTCTTCAGGCGCCTCGCATGCACCCAAAATCCTCCCTTTCCCAACCCTTCCTAGCACCTGTCATGCAGGCTATACATTGTATGTTTAATAGACCAATTTGGATATATTAAAATTCATACTTGGCTTGGGGGAATAAAACAAAAGAAATCACATCGAGGTTCAGCGTTGAATTATTCATTTCTTTTGTTTTATTCCCCCAAGCCTCGGAGCCAAGTATGAATTTTAATATATCGAAATTGGTCTATTGCCACACTTTGTTTGCATGAAATATGGAGGCCACCTTTTTTCGATTTTAAAATGGCTGTAAAAATATCGGTACCACCTTCATAGTTTTGACATCAAGTTACAGAAGGGAGAAAAGAACTTCATTTTACTGACATTCTAAACTGTTTCAGTTCACCATCAAATCTTTGCAACAATGTCGCTGTTTAGATACAACATCAACTCACTGCTAGACCTGGGTACTAGAAAACTTGAAAATGTCCAGGATAAAGGAGGAGAGTGGCCTGGGACCCTAATGTCCAGTTGTTTATGGAAATTTAAGGCTCTTGTCTTACAGGATAAGGTAAAAAGCAGTTAAAGATCTATATACCTACCTATAACTCACATAAATCTTAATAATAATTATTTATTTTTTGTCATAATTCTCTACCTTGATTGCCCGTAATGTGCTTTTTTTTGCTAGCCTGCATAGTGTATGCCGGTTTAAAGGGCAAAATGTTGAGGACTACAAGGGCACAAGGGGAATACACCTCTCTGTTTTGTGCATGCCCTTTGTACGTGCATTCTCATAATTTCACCCTATAAATATTTAACGGGCCTCTGCTACACTAACCTCCCTTCCACCCATCCCCCTTCCATGTGCATCCTCATAATTTCGCCCTCTAAATAAACTGGCCTCTGCTACACTAACCTCCCTTCCGCCCATCCCCCTTACGCGTGCATCCTCATAATTTCACCCTATTAATAAACCAGCACCTGCTATGCAGGCTATTTATTTGTCATTTATATGTAAACATGCCTGAAATGAACCTCAAAGGCAGTAAAAGTAAAGAACAGCTCGCCACCACCAACAGTCGGCCAACTGTCGGCTGACAGTGGGCCAACAGTTGGCCGAAAGTTGGTTGACTGTCGGCCAACTGTTGGTAACCATCTGTCCATGGGCCGTCTGACGGTCGACTGTCAGTAACATGTCGGCTGACTGTTGGTAATCTGTTGGTAAGTTGTCGGTAGACTGTTGGTTGAAATTTATTGTAATGAATACTTCGAGATACAGCGTACTTCAAGATTATATAATATAAATACAGCCAATTCTCTGACTTGCGTTTTTTACCTTTTTTGCCATAGGTTTCCAGGGGCGTAGCTACCTGTATGCACGTACGCACATGCATACCTGAAAACATCTAAAAAAATAAAGATTTGGGTTTTGAGCGTGGAGGGGGAGAGGTACATGTAGGGGGTGTTTGAAAATTGATTGTGTGTACCTCTGAAAAAGTCCCGGCTACGCCCCTGGTTTTTGTCAAGTATTTGTTCTCTAGCCAACTGTCGGCAACCTGTCGGTAACCTGTCAGTAAACTGTTGGTTAGCTGTTGGTCGACAGTCGACCAACAGTCGGTGGAGGTGAGCTGTTCTTCACTTTTACCCCAAAGGCTACAGCAATGTCACTGCAAAATAGGCTTATTAAAAACATTTGCTAATATATTGATGGCATTATGGAACAAAACCTACCTCTTTATTAAGCAGCACTTCTGAACCCCCGCCCATGTCATAAATCTCAGGGCAGTCTTCATCCTTCTTGTAACAGACAGGCTTTTTCTTTGACTTCTCACGCTTTTTCTTGGTTGCTTTCTCTGGAGTTCCCTTGCTCTTGCATGCAAGTGTAAGGTCAATGAATGCACCTGTTTCTTTGTTTTGGCCCTTTTTACAGTTTTCCATTGAGGCATCACAGAACTCCCAGTCTTTAATCTGAAGTAAATTAGAAATAATGGTAAACTAAAAAATATTACTGCATAAAATTTGCAACACCATATTTAATGGGATGTACAAAATGAGCATACAGTCATTTAATATGAGCACATTTGTGATAAGTAGAAATAATACATGTAAGACCTAAAGGAAGCGATGTAGAAAAAATAAACTGCATGCCAAATTGCTGATTAAATTTACTTGACACTTTCACAAAAAAATTCAATTTTTTTTTTCCAATATGTTATTTTTATTTGTGGGAATTCAGAAGGCCAAATACATGTAGGCTACATAAAAAAAAAGTTAATGTAATCAGAGATGTAATGTAATGTATTAGAGCAGTTTTCAATTGAGTATCGTAAAACCAAAACCAAAGTAATTACTCTGACCAATCACAGCAGTCGTAAACAATCCAATGAACCAATCAGAGCTCGAAGCAATTACATGTCGCGGGCGCCAAGCGCGGGAAAACGCGTGCGAGCAAGTCACGATTGGTTTTGGTTTTACTTCTGATTGGTCGAGAAAGTGGCGCGAGATTTTTTAGCCAATCACAAAGCGTAGCAATGCAAAACCAAAGCAATTGTGTAATTACTTTCGACACTCAATTGAAAACTGCTCTATGTTAACCTTTACTCAGACACAATAAATTTTAAGGCACAGGCTATAACCAGGACTGGACCCTGGACCCTGGACCTTTGACCCTGGACCCTGGACCCTGGACTCAAGAATGTAGACCTTTTTTATAAGTTTAACATTAAACCTGGAATAGGTGTTAAAATAATAGTACACTGAAAAGGTTTGTACGATCAACGATTTTAGAACACCCCACGGTTTGAAATGTTTGCACTGGCTGACCAAAACTTCAAATTGGGCAGCACCGTGTACAGACTTATCAGGGAGTTAATTAACAAGATATCTTAGGGAGTTTATTTTATACAGAAACTTTACAGTACAAATCATGTTCCCTTTAGGGTGTGAACAACAAAAAACACCCACAACAAATATGTGCAGGACGTGGTGACTTATTGAAACTCCTGCATAAAATAGGTGTGTAATGTTTAGATTTGGAGCTTGCAGTTTTAACAGGATTTATGCCAGAAGTTCCCTCGTTTTTAAGTGTTTATCAAAGTGCTGAATGTAGGAATGTTCGGGCTTTCAATGACATGTAAAAATGTAACTTTTTCTAATGTTTTTAGATCACATGACCATGCTCTCAAAGGGCTGCTTTACTTAACTTCAAAAAATCAATTCCATATATCGAGGCATCTTTCTTTCCAAGCAATTGAAATATATAGCAAAACTCTGCTTAATGTAATGGCAGCTACGACCAGAACACCACATTTCACTTTTTGGCAGACTTCTCGAAAACAAAGTCTTTTCATAAATTTCCATATAGGTTATCAAAGGCCTAACTCCCAGTCAGATATAAATTAAGGAATGCAAAAATTCAGTTTTGACGGCGAGTTCTTGATATTTTAACAGACAGCCCAGTTTATTTACTTATTTTTCTTATCATTGTTTTCTCTCTAAATATAACAAAAGAATAATTTATGGCTAATGAAACAAACCTTAATGTTAAACTTCAATGTGCCCTTGAACACTGCAAATGATTCATTGCCAAAGGTGACATTCCCATCTTCAAGGAACAGGAGCACCATGATTTCAAGGGTTGCCTGTGGCCCAGACAGGTAGGCTGTCAGATTGATATTAATGACCTTGATGCCTTGATAATATGACACGTTGTCAACCTTCGTGAAGCTGAACTCTTGACTCGCCAGGCTGTTCAGAGCATGTTTCTTGTTTCCAGTCTTACCAACTTCATTTCCTTGCGCATCAACCTCAGCTATAGCATCCACTTCAAATGTGAGTTCATTTTCATTGTTGTCACTGAAGTTTCCCTCTGTATTATTGCTGATGTAAACCAATCTTATTTTTCCTGACTGACCAAGAATTTTGCACTTCACATTCCCTCCACTTATTGTTTCATCTTTGCCAACACAGCAAGTTATCAAGAAAGATGCTGTTGGAAAAGACAAAGTCAAATCAGTTATTGTTGTTACAGTATAACATTAGAAAAAACTGTAACTTTTATCCCAGCTATGAGAATCGATTATCGGAAATCCAAAATGATTAATCAACATCGATCAATAGGAGGTAGTTGATTGATATTTGCCAATATTGATGATCAATCATTAAAAGCATAAAAATTGTCCCACAAATTATTGATTTTCATCGATTGTCATATTGATTGCATTTTATCCATTCTTGTATATCATGTGTTTTCTCACAGGTTGTATAAAAAAATATCATATTAATTTGAGACACACCATATCCGGAGCATTAGAACAAGGCACAGATGGCAGTTTAACTTCACAACATGTACAAATTAACTCTTGGGCTCAAGCTGGGAGCACAGCTGTCCTCCACTGCAACCTGAAGCTCCACAGACATTCATTAGAAAGGATTCCTCTTCATTATGACAAGAGAAAAGACTACTTCATTTCCTAGCTGGGCAGAGTGAAAATGTTGGACAGGGTGACTAAAAAAATGTTTGGCCTTTTGGGCTTTCTTTTCAATTTTTATTTGTTGGTATAAACAGGTCTTTGCATCGTCCTTATCCCCATGTAAAAAGGCAGGCAGGATCCAGGCAATCCCAACTGGAATCCCAGGCGGGAATGGTGGGATCCCTCCATGATCCCGCCTAGATCACTGGGATTCAAAGATAATCCTGCCCAGGATCCCATCTTACAAACATAATTTACACCTCCCACCTGGGATCTTAGGCAGGATCCATACATTCCACCCGGGATTTAGACATCCCACCCGGAATCTTAGGCGGGATCCATGCATCCCACCCAGGATTTACACATCCCATCTGGGATCTTTGGTGGGATCCATGTGTCCCACCCGGGATTTACACATCCCACTTGGGATCTTAGGCGGGATCCATACATCCCACCCAGGATCTAAGGCAGGATCCATACCTATCACCCAGGATTTTAGAAGCATCAATACATCTCACCCTGAATTTACACATCCCACCAGACCAGGGATCTTAGGCAGGATCCATAATTCCCACCTGGTATCACCCATGACCTTTGGTCAGAATCATACATCCCACCCATATAAATAATTCTATGTCAAATTTTATGCTTTGTTTAGTTTTTCTCGCTCTGGTTTGCCTCATTTTTGGCATGTGACCTACAAAATTAACTGCAAAACATTGTTCACAATTAGAATTATCGCGGTACCTTTTACATGTAGGGTATTGAGCTGAAAAAATATGACAGAATATGTCTTGTGTTGTATAAAATTGGTACCTCTTAGGAGTAAAAACATGTTTGAGCCATGCCTATCAAACTATGGCGCATTTTCAGGGTCAAAATTAGATATGTGTAACTTCTGCCTTTTGACTTTCTAAATAAAATCTTTTTATGCATTACTACTTTTAAAAACACGTCGTTCTTTGCAAAGTAAACTTATGAAAGAAGTTCACAGGCTCGTGCCGACTTTTAAACCCGCTACTTTGTGCATTACTACTTTTAAAAACACACTACTCTTTGTAAGATTACTTATGAAACAAGTTTGTAGGCTCGTGCCGTCTTTTAAACCCACTACTTCTCTCGTTTCATATTTGTAAAGCCGTATGATGTCACGCAACACCCCATGATTTGCGAACACTCCATGATGACTTGCGAACACTCAATAAACTTGCGAACGCTCAATGACTTGCGAAACACTTTTCGCCAGGCGTTCCTTGTCCTACTTGATCACGTGATCAAGGATCCACAGGGATCTAGGACCACGTTTTGTGTAAAAACATGGCGTCAATTTAGTGGTATAAAAAAGGACAGGCCAACACGACTCCCACTCGTCGCAAAAAAGTATTTTAAAAGCCTAATGTATAAAGCTTTCCCAGTAGAACTTAAGAGAGGATTGTGCCTTTAGATCACAGTAAAGAATTTGTTCTCTTCGGTGATTTAAACCTTTTGATCTCGGCGGATTATCTTTCAGATTAATAGGATACATGCTGTCCAGAGCCGTTAGAATTATTTTATTTCTTTATGTTGTTATTCGGTGCTAGCTCTATTGGCACACATTGTGGTTTTGGCTCACTTTTGTTGCAAGTTTGCTAAATTTTTGTTATCGCTTTGAAAGTGCCAGGATCATTAAATTTCTCAAGCCGTGATTTAATGTCTAAAGTCTGCAGCGTGCAAGACTTGAGAAAAAGTGTTTCCGGCATCACGGATATAGGCGTTCCTAAGTTAGTTCTGTAGTCGAGTTAAGTGTGTCTCAGTGGAGCTAGGATAAACCTTCGTTGCTTTGTAATAGCGTTTGATTTGGCGCCCAATACTACAAGATATCCACAGCATAGTTGCTGTGTAAATCTCACGGATGCTAGTAAATTCTTGAGTCCTTTCCTTAAGCAAGGAATAAACACAATTTAATGTCTTTAAGCAAGACTCGAGTTTCGGTTCTTTGGCGAACCTCGTCTAAAGGTCTCGTAGAATGATATGAAACCATTCAATGTCTGTCACTTTTGTATTCCTGGTGGGGGTTCGAATATTTTGTTTTCTCATTGGCACTTGTAATTGGGCCAATAGGCAGGATTGTTGTACTTTCGATCCGACTTTGTATTGTGTTTATTCAGAAGGCTTTTTTGTGATTTCTTGTGCATGTACGGTACTTTTTTGACACAAAGGATAGCTCTTGTAGAGTTGTACAGAGGTGGTCTAGCAAATGCCTCATGTAATAAATAAGACATTATTTATGTATCTTGTACAACAAGGGTGTGATCCGTGTATAGTAGTGTTGTGCCACATACGTTCAAATGTAATCTCGTGCGTTGCAGCGGGACGAAGCACTGTCAAAAAGTCATAGATAGTGGTATAAAGGTAGGGTTAGGGTTGGTCGATGAAGAATTTGTAATTCGCTCAGCAGTTTCAATGAGTCGCTGAGCGCACTCTCTGAGAACGTTTGAATCCATTAGAATTGAAGATGTGCTACCGTAATCGAGATCGAGAGACTGTCAGCTTTTCGAAACGATTCGGGTACCTTTTAGGGTGTTTTTCGAAATTTTCCGACGAGCACCCCCATCATTTTTATAGGGGAGTCCTCCCCCAGGCAATTTTACCCACTGAGAGAAGGTAAAACTTAATCAAACTCAAATTCCAAGCCAGTTTAAACATCTAAAGAAAAGCTGCTGTTTGTAGAAACCGTAAGCTTATTTTTAGAATAAAACTTTTAAATTTCACTGCACGTGATAATTTTTGTAGGCGGATTACAACTCATGAAGCCGCAGCTGCACGAAACGCCAGTTTTTACTGTATATCATTTTGAATGAAATCTTCTCTTTAAAACTATAATTGAATTTGACATTTGTTGTTTTAAAATGTTTACTATTTTTTGGTAAAATTGTCCGGAATCCAGCCGGAAAATTTGATTAACGTACACCAAACTCAAGTTTGACCTTCAAGCAGCTCCTTCGAGCATGAACAAGACAGGTTTCTTTTACAGGTCACATTCCAGATGTCATAAGAAGCTTAATTACACAGGTCACAAGAATTATACACCCAAATGAACCATGTTTTCACTAAGATATTTTTTAGGTCTAGGGTTAGGATTTTAGCACTGTTTGGACCGTTTTTAGACTGTTTTTGGACAAATATCAAGGGACATTTAATTGTGACCTGTGGAATGTGACCTGTAAAAAAAACCTGCCGGCATGAAGAGCGATGGGTGGCGTGTTAATGGTAACCGCTGTAAATAAGATTTATACAAGAAAAATACACTAGCTGGCATAAATTTTAAAATGGTAAGCTTATAAAAAAGTATGTCAATCATCTGCATACAGCTGCTTGTCGATGCTAGTTTTAATTTCTTTTACTTTTGAGCCTTTTCATCTCACTAAACACATTTTAAAAAGATGAAAATCATACAGAAACAAGAGGCTACACTGGTAGCCTGTACTTATGCGCTTGCATAAGAAAGTTATACAGTTTATTTTAAATGGGTCACGCATCCCTCCCCCCTCAACGAATTTTGCGTGACACACTAAAGAACACGCTAAAACACGTTTTCTGTACTCGCTTTGAATATTTAATTTATTGATTCCCGATCAAATACACACTCGTCTTTTATTTCCCAAACCGTGACTTCTTTCTGTTACATTTGAAAAGACTACTTTTAAAAGCAATGAAATCAGCAAACGACCGGGCTATTTTTTCAATTTTAGTGAATCTCAATAACAGAATTACGCGACCGTGCACAAAAACTTTTACTCGGTCTAGACTAAAAGTATGACTAATTTTCGAATAAAATACACCAGTTGTATCGGAAATTGCCCTAGAAACTGATTTGGAAATGAAAATTGCAAAACATACACAGACATCTTTGCGTATTAGGCGACGCGTGTGAAGTTAGAACTACAGGTATAAAATTAAGGGCCGATTCGCACTAGCGGACAAATTTTGTAACAATTTGTAGATTTCTTCATTAATGTGTCACTTGTTACAGAAAACAAGTGCGAATACGTTTTTTGAGACCTAGAACTTGTCCAACAATTCAGGAAAACAAAGAAGCAGTTGTCTTATGATTGGTCAGCGTTGCACGCGCGATACATTTTGTCAAACAATCGCAAAAACAAGTGCGAACGACTTGTTGGACAAGTGCAAATTTTGTCAAAACGGACAAATCGTCAAAGGGGCCGTTGTCCTGCCTCAAGGCAGGACAATTCATGACAAGTCGCATTCCAATGCCCCTTGTAATGCCAGATAACAATACGTTGTTGATTGGCTATTGTGTTTGGTCTGGATTGTACTAAAAAACAACACGCGAAATTTCGTCCTTTGCCCATTTATCATAGTCCCGCTTCGTGGACGATTGTGTGGCGTTAACATCTGTCGAAATGCCACTTGCTTCATAACTTGCCGAGGTGACGTCGTGGAAGGATGGTAATTCCGGGGTTGGAACAAGAGAATGCGGAGGGAACCAGTTTGTGCCGATAAATGGACGGGAAAAATAATAGTTTTCTTGCGACATTTTCCCCGCACGAGCACAAAAACATCAGTACACGCGCACTTCAAATGCAAATCGTTTTAACATTTTTCACCACGTGGACCTGCCTGCATATTTGATGTTTGCTCAAGACGACCGTGCCGAGAAATGTACAAGGATGCCAGAAGCACGTGCAGAGCTATTGTACTAATAATTATACCTTTTGTTTTCTTCAAAATGTCTCTGACTTGTCGCGACAATTTTGTTTTTGTCAAAAATGTCATGACATTTCAAACTTGTCCGCTAGTGCGAATCGGCCCTAAGTCTTGTTTTGTTTACATAATATCAGATGTCATTACGATTGAATTTTAACATGTTTTATAAATATTTCTCCAAAACTAACCAGAACACAAAGAAAAAGTGAATCACAAATTGATATCAACATAAATTCTCACCAAAATTTGTAATTTCTTTTACGGTAAAGTCCCTCGTCTGTTTGAAAATTCTTTAAAACTCTGCTTCTTCGGTTTTGATCGCCCCACACTGATAAAAGCGTATGAATTTCCTTGAAGCAAGATTAGTTGCTAAAAGGTCTCCTTTTGCTCCACTATAGCGGCTTTGGGTATTCCTTAAAGCTTTCTCTTTCCATTTTGAATATTTTAAATGTGAGTTATTAATCCGATGACACGAAACTACGGGTTTAAAAACCAAGCACATGCCGAGCGCGGCAGCCATTTTTGTAGAATGTTGGTGACCCGAGGACCCGGTCACTAAAATATGCGTGCATAAATTTGCATGCAAAATCTTGACACAAAAAATAAAAATAATAATAATAAAAATAATAACAAGAAAAACGAAGCCGGAACCTTACCTTATGCGCGCTATGCGCATAAGTAAAAAATATGCAAATCAGCTGCAGGCAGACAGCTACTAGTAACCCTTCGAAGCTCCATTATCACACGAAACACATCTAAAATAACCGACGAAAATCATGTGCAGTTTTGGAAAAGATAAGTGCAATATTAAGAACTTAATCTTAAGTTATATGTTTGTATTAAAGTACCACAATATTTTCACACCGAGAAAAATGCTTACCGGCAAGACACGGAATCAATATCGAACCAATTAACCTCCTTGAAGATGGCATATTTGAGCGGTATTTACGTACTGAGGTCAGACCACAGGAAGGGGGGTTAAATTTGAATCATATACTCAAGAAAAAAGTAGTAAAGAAGGAAAAAATTATAGATCTTTAGCTGGCGAAACAAGTGCCGCTTTCGTGCCGCTCTGAAGTCGATCGATTCGCCACGCCTGACCGAGTAAGAAGACTGGAGCCTATTCTTGGTTTTCACTGTGACGCCGTCGTGACGCCATAAAATTTTAAAATCGAAACGATTTAGTAAAACAAGCCAATAATTTGTTAACCTGCGATCGGGGAGGGGGGGGGGGATTCGTCGTACCTTTCAGGGGTCAAAATTTGTAGATTGGTATCGCTTAGGGTACTAAAATCTGAAATCACTATCGTTAGAATTATCGCGGTACCTTTTAGGGTATGAGCCGAGAAAATATGACAGAATATGACATGTGTTGTTTTCGAATAACAATTGGTACCTCTTAGGGGTAAACATTATTTTGAGCCACGCCCATCAAATAAGATTCTGGTACTTTTTAGGGTGTTTTTCGAAAATTTCCGACGAGCACCCCCGTCATTTTTATATGGGAGTCCCCCCCCCCCCCCCCCCCCCCCCCCCACCCCCCTCTCCGGGCCCGCTCTCCGCTGCCGACTTTCCCTCCGAAACAAAAAGAGCACCTTAGACTACCAGCAGTCTCTCTTTTCCAGCTTAGTCCATCGAGCGAGAAGCGAGCGGATAATGGCCGCGCGAAACTGGGGGTGAGGCAGGTGCGCGGGAAAAGAGAGACTACAGATTCACGGTCGCGTGATTTTTCGGTATCAGATTTTACTTCTCTTGACATCCTGTCAATCTACATGTCATCTCAATGCGGGAGATCTAACCCGAAACCAAATCTCTGTTTATAGCCCGAAGAGAGTAAAATGCCGCGAAAGATATGAGTTCTTCAAACGATACTCCGAAAAAAAGCCATTAAAGGGAGACCAGCAAAGGTATACAAAAAAAAACTTGCATCTGTAAGAATTACTAAACAGCTATCATTCTGGAGATTCAAATATTTCAAACCGGATGCAATGACGCGATGCTTCTGACAATGGAGATACTGTCTAGCTCTGAGAAACACATCAACTTAAACGCAGAATTAACTCCAAAGAGCTAAAAACAATTGCAAGAAATCGCATATTAAGACTTGGATCTTAGAATCCTTTAGTCGCAGCTATGACATTGATCTCGAGTGTTGACAACTCGTCACTGCGGTAATACCGCTTGTTGACAAATCTTCAGTAAAGAGCCAATCAGATTTTTGAGTTGTGAGAGCAACTAATAATTCGAACGCCTAGGCTTAGTCTGTAGTCTCTCTTTTCCCGCGCGCCTGCCTCGCCCCGAGTTTCCGCTCGCTAATGTTTTTTCGTTTCTCGCTCGATGGACTAAGCTGGAAAAGAGAGACTGCTCGTAGTCTAAGAGCACCTTATCGCAGGTTAAAAATTTGTAATGGTATAAAAGAGTAACAAATAAACAACTTCGCTAAGTCTCAGATCTGTGCAGTATCCCGTTGTTGAATTATTCGCCGAAGTATTCGACTCAAATTTACAGAGCTTTGTATGGAAACGCCATCTTGGAGGGACACCAAGATGGCCGCCGGAAATCAATAAAAACATCTGGACTTTTCTCTCGTGAACTACTATTCATTCGCATAAACTACCCTCCTAATACTTTAACTGCCCAAAGTGTTATAAAAAATCACGAGGAGAGGCCTTTCTAACATAGGAAAAAGCTTTGTCACGGACGCCATGTATGGTGTCACGTAGGGTGAAAAGTCAGAAATTCAAAATGCTGTATTTTTCAAACGAAAGACGCTACCGGGTTGGAAACGTGTGAAAAGATTTATTTTGAAATCATCTTTAACCTGGTGGACATATAAACTCAGAAGGCATTGCGATTTTGATGACGTCACGTGAAAAACAACGTTTATGTATATTTATTTTTCTGTACATTCTTCAAGACAGGCAAAATATCCCGGGGCCAAATAGTTACATTTACAAATGCTTATTTTATCAGTTGTTTTATACAAATACGCAAATATAAATGCTTTCATTTTACAAAAAAACTGATACCTCAGTTCCCTGAACTTCTTTAGAAGTTGCACCAAGCACACTTGCACTTAGCACTGTTTATTTATTTTTAATCTTGGTGCAGTGGTGACATCATGCCAAACAATACTGAATCCTACAGCGAGTCTTTCCAAAGATTTCAAATTCCAGTTTTAATTTGGATCGTGGAGCTCGATGACGCGTGTCAGTTATGGTCAGTCGCTAAGAACAAGCTTATTTGTACAACAAGGTTATTTTTACAAGGGTAACGCATTCCAGAAAGTTCTTTCCGAAACTGAAGTCTTAAAAGTTCAAGGGCAAAAACAAAAGCTAAATATCGCCTCGACAACTTAATTAAAAATATTTTATTAATTTGAGGCGATATTTTACCAAAGAAAACTTTAGTTTTTAATCGAATTAATTACGAAGACCACAAACGGCCTTAGCTACCGAGCATATTTTCAACCTAAAAGATTCGTGGGTGTTACCGATATATAATGCAAGTGGGAAAAAAAGAACACAGGAGAACTTCTAGAAGCACCAGGGTGGCTCTATACCGCTATCAACATATTAAGTTTAGTATAACATCATATAACTCACGTTCTGTATTCACGTACAAAATCAAACACCCGCCGGCACCCTATGACCTTCATCCTCTGACAGTCATATGATCCGCTTCAATATTTAGCAAAACTTACCATCGAAATGTTTTCACGATACCTGCCGTATAAGTTAAAACAGAATAGTTCAAATATTCAAGCAGTTGACATGTTGTTTTGAGGCGATTCATTCGAAGTCGAAACAAAATTAATAGCATGCATTTTGCATACGAAACCATAAAGCGCTCCCAGATCCTGTTCGAACATGGCTGGACAGACAGTCAAATCGAATAAACGGCTTTTGCAGGTATAAAGCTTTCGACTTCATTTGACAATTGAAATTTTTATGATATTTCGGGCGATTCAATCTGTCGCAGTCTCTTTTTTTTAAATATCGGGTTCAGATCGACATGTCTGCATAAAATTTAAAACATGCAAAAAAAACCTACCGAAAACGGTCAACAGCAAGCCTTTACTGTAAGAGAATTCCATGGCTGTGGAAGGTACAGAATGAATCGAAGGTCTTCAATTTCGGGACGTCCTTTTAAACCTCAGTGAACTGGGCAAACTGTCAAGGTAACTGCGGCCTTTAAGTTCGCAAAGTAATTATTTTTGGTGATGACTTCAGTCAGGTGGTCAGGTTGCTTAGTAAATAATCTGCGAAGGCTTTGTTCTAGAAAACAATGGGAGGGATTATTTGAATAGCATGTATCATAAAGCGCTCCCGCATCCTGTTCGAACATGACTGGCTTTCTAGCGGGCAAACAGAATGTTAACAAATTTTAATCAAATCGAATAAACGGCTTTTGCAGGTATAAAGCTTTCGACTTCATTTGACAATTGAAATTTCAAGTAAATTCAAGTAAATTAAATTCAAGTAAATTCAAGTAAGTAAATTAAAAGTGAAAGCGGTCTCCCGATGGTTCCAGTTTCTCGCATGTTTTTCTTTGTTCAGCCCCCTACATTCCAAGAGGTTTACACATCGGTAGTGTGCGTGCGGTGACGGTTGAATGACTTGCGTATGCATGTTTGCGGGCAATGACGTAACCCTTCTTCGCGTAGCCCGCGTAGCAGAGGACTAGCGCGCGAGGGAAACGCGTTGCCCTCTCGCGCGTGAAATTTTGCCCTGTAACTAAACCGGCGCCTGCAATGCTTCGCGCCACTTTGCAAAAACAGTCGCTTTTTCTTAATTTGCTAGGCTGTTCCAGGCGTTCGGATAGTGGAAAGCGAACGATAGGCGGCACTCGAAGGAAACTGCGAATGCTGACGTAGGGAGCCAGGCGAGGCGAGGGAAAAGCCCTGGGAGCGAGGTTGGCGGCTTCGCCTCCATTCGTCCCCAGAGCCGCTTGGCCCTCTTAACCGCCGGAGCCTGAGAATTGCTTTAGTGTTGTTTAGTTTAAAACAGGTTTAGAAAAATACCTCCTAACCTTCTGTAATATTTGGAGTCAGGAAATAATTACTAAAAGAATCTTTTTTCGACTTTTATTACCATTCCAGGTAGTTTGAGTCATACACATTTAAACAGGTTTAACCGTTGGCGTGAATCTGATTTTAGTTTTTTCGCAGTATTTTAGTTATTTCTAGTTTTTAACCACATTTACGTCACAATGATTTCCCGCTAGTGATCACGTGCCCTTAGCTTAAATACCGCAAAACGGACGGAAACCATCAATTATTGTTGCTGTAAGACTCAGAACCTACCAGAGCCTTCGCCCAACACATCCTACTAAAGAACTAATAAACATCCTACTAAACAGGATCCCTGTTAGCGTTTACACAATAAATCTGAGCCTTCTAGAATCTGTGAGTCATGGCTTCTTGAGTTCCACGGATCTCTCCGCCACCGAGCTGACCCCGCTACAGTTTGATTGATTGATTGATTGATTGATTGATTGATTGATTGATTGGTTGGTTGGTTGGTTAATTGACGCTTGGCTAGATGTAATAATGATGATAATGATAATATTTATATAACGTCAAATCCACTAATTGCCCATGGCGCTTTACAATAAGAATATTAAAAAATAGATATTTTGGATTGATGGATGTGTTTTTCAGATCATTCCTCTAACAGCAGTTGATAAGAAGCATCAACGACGTTATAGGACGTTTAAGTAACACTAATAAAGATTGCCAGGTAGCACTGTATACTTACTGAATGAAGGGTCAGACTTAAGGCTCTATTTTATGTGTGCAGACAGTCTGCAAACATAGAATAGCGCCTTAATTTCGGCAGCCGGGCGGCAAATGAGGCAAGACGATAATTCATCTAAAAAACTGAAAAAGGAGAGACAAAATACACGCAGTGTATAAAGATACAAAAGATAACGTTATCCCAAGGAGATGGCAGTGATGGATCGAGACGAGGAGTCCCAAAGAAATAAAGGTCCGAGGGGGGAAATATTTGTTATTTTGCCCCACCTTTACCACAAATCCCACCTTTTACACTCATCTCTCCCCCCTTCCGGTACGGGCAAACCTGAATATCCCGCCTTTTTTACCCTCTTCTTTTCTCGCCCTCGTGCACACTTTCAAATTTGCATTCGCCACTGAATAGTTATAATAATACATGAGCTTGAAGTACATATATTCAATCCGCTTTCCGCCAACGTTCACCCTCTTCTTCATAAATGTTTTACTATACGTTGTTTCCGTCGAGTTAAACGCGCCTTTCAGCATCTCTGGGGCGTTCACTAACGCTTTGTTTTCTGATAATAATTAGCAGTTATTCATCGAGGACGAGCCCAATATGAGTTGATATATAACCAACGAGGCGCCGCGCCGAGTTGGCTCATATTCAGCTCATATTCGGCGAGGCCGAGATGAATAACTGCTAATTATTATCAGAAAACAAACATGGAGGGAGGGTAACCCTCCTAGAAGGGTAACCCTACTAGGAGGGTTACCCTCCTCTATTGTTTTTCCCGGTTTCGTTTACATGCGAGGTAGGGTTACCCTAGGAGGAGGGTAACCCTATCTGCTTGCAGGGGGTCAACTTTTTGTTTATTTAAGTCATGTAAAAGCTCGAGGTAGGGTTAACCTCCTAGGAGGGTCAAGTTTAGGGCGATCAGATTACTGTCACATCACCGCTAACTATAAACATGGCTTCTCGCGGTTATAAACCTGGAGAATTATTTCGGAGAACTATGCTTGCGAGAGCGATGAATCCAAACCGGGACGATACAGCAACAGTTTGGCGGCTGAAATAGAACATTTTCATGTTGGTGTCCAATTAATAGGCGAAAGTCTTGAACGAACGAAGGTTCGACAGACGGAGCCGTACTTGATCATGATCAATCACGCAATAAATCAAACCGGAAAAGAAAAGCGGCCAATCGTCCAGCCTCTTCGTAGAAAAAGGCGAAAAAATGGGCATGGACGCCCGAAGCCGTGAACTGCTTCTCGATATATCATATATCAAAGCTAAGAGTACAAGACGAAGTGCGAATTCAACGGCGTCGACCAGTCGAGGCTAATCTATCGATGGCTTCAGGTTTCAGCGGCTTTGTTGGCAGAGATAGCCCTAGGGATAACCCTACTCATGAAAAGGAAGGCTATCTTTTGACCCTTCTAGAAGGGTAACCCTGCTAGGAGGGTTATCCTCCCTCCATGTAAACAGGCCCTTAGTAAATATAAATTTTCAAACACTCAAATAACCGGAAAGGTGTTGTCCGGCGTCGCATTTTCAACCATTTGTTGAATTTCTAGGGACGAAAGCTCGCCGAATCTCGCCTTTTTTTTTCCGCGACGAGGAAAACAACTTTTTTTTGCGTAATTCGTCATCATTTTTCCATATTTGGGCAAATTAACCAATAACGACTCAGATCGGTAGCGGTGGGTCCAATCAGAAATCTAGAAAATCATTATCGAGAGGTAAAAATTTACTAACGACACTTATCTTCAGTTCACTGCTTGAATTTCTTTCTTTATTTAGTTTAAACAATTCTATTAATTCTCTGGCAAAGGAAATTTATCAAGTATTAAAAAACTGTTGCAATGGTTCTTTGACACTTGATAAATCTCCTTTGCCTTAGAATACCGCGTCTTACGATTGTCCGTTTTAACAACCAGGCCGGGAAGTTAAAGTCGCCAGGTTGCTCTTAATATCAGTCATGATGTGGCTGTAAAATTGACAAAAAAGTATATTAAGATGTAGAATCTTTAAATTTAATTTTTTGATAACAAGATTCTTATCTCATAACAACAAAATAATATATTTTACATAAGTGCAATATACATAAGAATAAACTGTGATTTTGGTTCACACTTAAGATACATACTGCCAGCTGGCTTGAGAGATTTATGCGGAGAGTGGGGGTGGGGTGGTTTATTGTCAAGTGACCGAAGGTATAGTACTCTGTTCGTTCGTTTTTAGGGTGTGGATCTTTTCCCAGAGCACATTGTTAGATGTTGCAGAGCCATGAAAGTGAAAGAGATAGATAAGATCAGAAGCTTATCACGTGTAGAAGCGTTTAACTTTCCCCTGCTCAGGATCATTCCCGACCAATCAGAATCGCTGAATCATTTTTGCCTTTATAAGGAATCAGCAGCTTCGGGGCGCAGAATAGCCCTTATCGAAGATGAGTACGCCACGCCAACATATCAGCGGTTTCTCGCTTTCTTGATCCTATAGTCTCGTTTTGATGTTTACGCTCATCGTCGTCAGAGGTTCTCGTAAACATCAAAACGAGACTATAAGGTCAAGAAAGCGAGAAACCGCTGATATGTTGGCGTGGCTTACTTATCTACGATAACAGCCATTCACTCGCATTTTGTAGGTTTTCCTGTGCTGCAAGCAGTATGCTCTTAATAAAGTCATTTAATTCTACCGATTCAAAACAATGTTGTAAATCACTGCTGGTGGCGTCTTTCTCAGCTAAAACCTAACAGAAAGAAACAAGGTTTGTTAATTCTTTATGGCCCTTTCACCCGATGGTCTTAATCTTTATTAGTTTAAAAAACCAGGCACATACGTTTTGCTAAATAACCCCGAATAGTGAATTGGTTCTTGGGAAGAACTATTTTAAATAGTTCTTCGAGAGCGTCCTTTTCACTAGATGGCTATCTCTCTTACAAATTTTCCGACATCCTCGGCTCTTTCACTTCCATCATTTTTCTTCAAAAAGGCATATACCTGGTAGAGTTGACAAAATGGTATGAAAAATACAGGTAACTATTTTTACTAGATTTATCTTTTGACGCTCTGGAAAAGGTATAAGGTTTTTTTTTGTGTGTTTTCTTTGCAACTGGATAAAAGACCAAATTAGCACGAATTTATAATCCCGGAGCTTTCGAAAATCTCGTAAATGGACGCTAAAAAGTTCCTGAAATACTTACCTTTATTGGTCTTTGGAAAATAGCTCCCCCTTAATTAATAAATGCTTTGCTTCTTTTCAGGAAATATATATACATTTTGATAGACCGTGTACTGAGTTATTCTACTGTGCAGAATAATTGGGTGCAAAAATATGTTCAATTATCGACGTCACAATGAAGTAACAGATGAACTAGTTATTTTATGATCGAACATCAGTGGATTCTAATTAATTCGACAAGTTACTATGCGGAAAAAAAATGAAAAATGTACAGTTTACTTAAGCATTGTTTAACACACTTTTCAGCACTTTTCCCGCTTTCAAATTTTACGACAAGAAATGACGCAATCACTACTTATATAACCAAACTGGATAAAATAAGTTGACTTTGGCGAAAAACAATAGGCCATTTCCGAGTTACATTATGCCTCGTTGTCAAAGCGAGGCTAGGTGCACAACCTTTCATATGGAAATGAGTTTTTATTCAAATGCAAATAAAACTCATTTCCATATGAAAGGTTGTGCACCTAGCCTCGCTTTGACAACGAGGCATAACGTAACTCGGAAATGGCCTATTCCGCGCGCTAGAAATCGCGCGCGCATTCATGACATTTAACCACAGGATAACCAACCTCTACTTGTGTGATGGACTGTGCTTTTAAATGATGGCTTCATCGTTTATAAATTTTGTCCTTCTAAATGCGATAGTAAGGATTTTTTAAACCGATTAAAATGATTAAAAAAAACACTCATATGAATACGGTGTTAAAATTTGTTGTTGTGTGTTTGTTTTGTTGATCTAAAGCTTGCGACTGGAGAGCGGTTTTGCAAGTTTGACTTAGTGAATATAGAGCAGTTTTCAATTGTGTGTAGTAAAACCAAAACCAAAGTAATTACTCTGACCAATCACGGCAGTCGTAAACAATCCAATGAACCAATCAGAGCTCGAAGCAATTACATGTCGGCGGCGCCAAGCGCGGGAAAACGCGTGCGAGCAAGTCACGATTGGTTTCGGTTTTTGGGAAGTAGTCATAACAAGTATACTCGAGGAAAGCTCGTGTAGGGGTAGGGTGATTACACAAGATACCACCTATCTGATGAGTGTAATGGACACAATTTTTTGGCCAAAAAATTGGAGATGACTAAATGTTCTGTGTGCATGAAGCATGCATTGCTAGTAAAACGGCACAGGAAGATTTGAATCTTTTTCTCAGTTTCTACTTCTGATACAATGGGGGCTATACCAACAAAACACCATCTTTTTTGGTGGGGGAGAGGGGTTACATAAAGAGACCACCAGTCTTTTTGTAAATTGGTGGGTTCTGTCTAAGTACAATAGTTTTGACCATTTCCCTTACTTCTGGTTGGTCGAGAAAGTGGCGCGAGATTTTTTAGCCAATCACAAAGCGTAGCAATGAAAAACCAAAGCAATTTTGTAATTACTTTTTACGCTCAACTGAAAACTGCTCTATAAATATCGCATTCACTCAGGCTAAAATTATAACATATGCAGCCATTTTAAAGGGCAGTCTACCAGACAATAAGAGGATGGTAAGCCTGTGGTTCAAGATTTAGTCTCTTTACACTATAAATGATCATGTCTCTTGACATTTTTCTATTCTTTTTGCACAAGCTCGTATCTTTCATGTTTATTCTGTCAGATTCTATTCACACGAAGCCAATGAAAAAGAAGTGTGGGACTACTCATTAAATAAAACGATCTTAATTATATATTGTTGATGGTTAATTTACATATGTTAGATGAATAATCTGTAAAGTTAAATCTCGTGTTAGATTAATACATTGCCTTTTTTCAGTTGTTTCAGTTCCTTCGAGGCAAAGCTCCCTTGCTTACAATATAATCCAGTTTTGTGAAATAAGTTAGTTGAAAGTGAGGTCTTACCGGGTGACTGAATCGCTTATGAGTTGTTACACACGGCCGTTACTATGTTCCAGGCGTTCAAATAATGGGGAGCGAAGGATAAGCGACGCGCTGAAGGAAAAATATTTCGAGTGCTGACGGGAGGAGGATAGGCGCGAAAGAGAGCGAGGCCCCTCTACCCAGTCTCCCCTAATTTTTCCGCTCGTTCACGCACCGCTTTTTGGCTGCTCCTGGACACGACAATCGAAACGTCAACATGGTCGTTTACTTCGATTTTTAGCTCATAATCCGAGATGACCCAGGGGCGAGGGAACGCCTGCATAGATAAGTTATCTGAACGTACGAGAAAATTAAGGTGTGTTCCCGAAATTGACCGAGACAAGGAGTCCGACAACGTTAATAAATAAAAAAGGAGTAAACCACGACATTCCTGGGTCCATATATATATACCTAGATTTTTGAAAAGGGTATCACCCTACTAACCGTATGTGAGCGTGCTTGGCCTTATTTTTTTTTTTCTCTAAACCCCCCAATATAAAAACTAAACCTGTTGCTAGTTTTTCTTTCTCTCGCCCTCGCTCCCTTTCCCTCTTCTCTCTCTTCTCTGTGATTTTCGGGCTGATCGGGGTCATAAAAACCTTTGTTTGGGCTAGTTGTTGCAGAATTGCAACGACTGACAAATGGCCACGACAATAAAAAGAAAGGAGTGTCAGGCACCGATGGGATTCGAACCCATGACCTCCTGTTTACTAGACAGGCGCTCTAACCAACTGAGCTACGGCGCCAATAGCTGCGAGAAATCTACAGATATTTGACCGAACTTGTAAACTTGTAAATCCAGTAAAACTTGTAAGTTCTTGCATGGAGATTGATTAATGAAAGATGACATTTGGTCTTTCAAGGAACTGATGAGGTCAATAAATGTCCGTATTTAACGGCGTCATCAGCTTACTTCGTCAATCACTGCAATGAGACGTTCAGCTTGTATTGTGAAAATCTATTTCTCAGATATTCATTTATTCCAAAATTAAAAATAGTGCAAAAAATGAGATTTAAAAATAAATAAAACGAGACCAAAATACGAGAATTTAGTTTTATCGACTGAGTCGATAAGGTAAATTGACCACCGTAAAAAGATTCAAATAGCTGACGTTTCGAGCGCTAGCCCTTCGTCGGAGCGATTCGCTCCGACGAAGGGCTAGCGCTCGAAACGTCAGCTATTTGAATCTTTTTACGGTGGTCAATTTACCTTATCGACTCAGTCGATAAAACTAAATTCTCGTGTTTCATCCCCCCACCGACGCAGCACCACAGTTTCTCTAGAAACTAACCCCATTCGAGACCAAAATAGTTAGGGGCCTGTCCTGGAGTCGAACCCGGGACCTCACCAGAGGCGAGAATCATGCCACTAGACCAACAGGCCACATCATATATCACATAGGTAATTAGTTGATTATCTGATGCTATAACACCTGTTGTGGC
>JAJLRJ010000003.1:39650945-39718445 GCA_024195265.1 Dendrophyllia cribrosa | reverse complement strand
TTGTGACTAGCCACCCCTCCCTGATCTCCTAATTATCCCGACTTCTACTGTTTCTCTGTTTCGTTGTATTTTGAAAAGCAATTTTCTAACGTTTTCTAAATATGTTCAATAAGCTATAATGAATATGTATACTGGGATAAAAATTATTAATATTTAACTAGACAAGGTAACTGAGCTAACATCCATCTTAGCTTAACTCGAACATTGCATTAAAAGAGAGATGACACTCTTACAGTCAACTTCATAACCCTACATCAGCAGCTCTCTGATTTTATGGCCTTATCAATGTTACCTTCAAAGCAATATGAGCAACTAATTCAACTTCCTTGTCCAAGCTGTACGAACTTCTCGGAATCAACTATTTGATCAGACCTTATGTACGCCTTTAATATGGTAGCTTTAATATGGTAGCTTATGGTGGTTTTAACTGCTTTTTGTTCTCAGAGATGGAGAGTTCAGAAAACTAAAAAACAGTTAAATATTTAAACAGATTTTTAAAAATTATTAATGGTTCAGAATTCATGCGACGTGATGATCAATCAGCACAATTTTGACTTCGCGTAAGCTTGTTTTTTCCCGCGCTTAGCAGCGGCTGCGCGCATATCTTCTTGCGCTGAGAACCGTGCATGTTCTCCCACGCTTAAGCTTGATACAAGTTCATGTTTTCCTGAACTTGTTGCCAGCACCGGTTGTATATTCGTGCATATTCGTAATTGCCTAAAGCTTTGAATGGTTTGTGGCGTTATATACTTTTAATGTGATTGGCTAGATTTGATTATTTTAGGATTGGTTTTATGATAAATACCTATACGGGTATGTGCCCCCCAATGGTGTCGTGATAATGGGACTCCTGATCTATAACGGGGTATTCATTTTAGAGACGTTTCCTAGAACGGGGTAAAATTTTTCGGATGCACGAAAGCTTCAAATTATCAGCAGCCATCTGAAATTAATCATAGAAAATTTGCTTAACAAAATACGTTAACAAACAAACTGTTGCGACGTATTTTGATGTAAAAGTCAAACAAAAAAGAAATAACTTTTCAAGAAAAACGGGCTTTTGAAAATGTTACGCAATTTATAAAATTCGGGGATATTAAAAATTGACTTATTTCTAGAACGGGGTATCATTTTGTGTGCAAATTCTTTCTAAAACGGGGTCCAAATTTGAAGACCCGAGTGGCACATACCCATCCAAAAAATACCCGAGTACCCTCCCCACCTCCCGGGCTTAAAACACCTGTCTACTAACCCAGCGCAGCCTGCAGGAAAGCTATATTTGCTTCTATCAAGAGTGCACTATGAACACACTCATCAACAAAGCAAAAGAAAAGAACTGGAGCGATGATGCGGCGCTGTTATGTCCGGCCCCAGATTGCTGGTTTTTGGTAGGAGCACCCACGTTAACGCTGGGATCGATTATCACTGAGTCGTTGAACTTAGGGATTCGGAAAATCAACCTTTTGTTCATCATTCCCGTAGTCTCAAATTTCGGGAATCCTGTTGGCATTGCAACGTAATTGCCGTTATCAGTTAAAACCTGGAAATAAAAAGAGGCGTGGTGATTAGAGACTAATACAAAGAAAGACTATTCACTGAGAAAAAAAAGGTTTTAAAGATTAAAGATAATGCTGTGTTTATACCCTAAAGTTCTCTTGGGGGGTTTGTTTGTGTAGTCAGTAGTGTGAGTCTTGGATTAAATCCTACCCCTCCACATTTTAAATTCTATCTTGGTTCAGACACCACTGTTGCGTAATCGCTTTAGAGAGTTCACCTATAAGAATCTACCAGAAATGATCTACACCCCCTCTCTAACTGAACATACAGTCGAACCTCCCGTAAGCGGGACC
Organism: Dendrophyllia cribrosa; assembly: GCA_024195265.1. Taxonomy (NCBI): domain Eukaryota; kingdom Metazoa; phylum Cnidaria; class Anthozoa; order Scleractinia; family Dendrophylliidae; genus Dendrophyllia; species Dendrophyllia cribrosa. The sequence goes on along the minus strand of JAJLRJ010000003.1, from coordinate 39,716,595 downwards.
AAGGCTTAGTGTCTGCTTTCGGGAGGTTGAAAAAAAAAATAGTGCACTAGAGGGCTTATAATGCACCAGTACATGTCTTTTAAAGCTTTTACTTACCACTTGTAATTGTATTATCCATCACGGGGTTGTTGGATGTATGTACTGTTCAGACTCACACATCACTTTTGTTTAGGTCAAGCACAATTAAAACAAACCATTAAAACCGAACCTATTTTGTTAGAAGTGCTCTTGATATGGTTCACTGTCCGCTTACGGGAGGTTATTTTAGACTCTGTGGACCCCGAATAGGTGTCCGTGTCTGCATACGGGAGGTTAAAAATGTAGTATTGGAGAGGATAAATCGCTGGGACCGCGGTTTGGTGTCCGCTTAAGGGAGGTGTCCGCTTACGGAAAGTGTCCGTTAGTGGAGGTTCGGACTGTAAGTCCAAAACAGACAGAACCCTTCTAAGGAAACATATGTACTTTGTACCTACCCCTCTGTTGAGCACCATCTCGGAATTACTGCCCATGTTGTAGACAATGGGACAATCATCATCCTGCTCAGTCGGGTCTTCAGGATCCACACAGATGGGAGCTTTGTTGGACTGGGTGCGTTCTGCGTCGTCTACTTCTTCAGGTTCCTCTGCCTGGCTCCTGATGCTAAGCGCTAGATCAAGGTATTGACCAATTTCTTGCTGATTGTTCTGTGAGAGACAGCTTACAGAAACGCCGTCACAGAACTTCCAGTTACTGACCTGTGTATGAAAACATTTGAAGTGTTATGACAAATCTAAATGCATGTGTTTGGTAGTCATACTGTGGCCGTTTACTAAGATACATGCATTTTTTTCGTTGACAATAAAATAAAGCTATTTGAACAGTCTATAAGCTACTCTATTAAAATTCTAAACTCATGCATTGCTTAGTTGTCCAGTCCGGCTAAAGATATAAACCATACGGAAAAACAGGACCTCATTATGGCGCCATAATAGTCAGTTGCTCAACAACCTCCTAGACATGAACTGTGGACTCACAGAAGAGATTCCCACTTATTTGTGAAAGTAAGTTGCCAATTGCACGGCTTATGTCAATTTTCCATTCCAGAAACGTTAGATTGACTGAATACTAGGGATCGATATGTGCGATCGTTTGGGTGACTATCACACACTTATGTCCAGGATTGTAGATAATTAGATGCATGGCAAATTTTGATATCCAACACGAAGTGTCCCATTAAGTCTAAGTGTTAACTATCTTTTGTTTGAAATGTAAGGTATGCATTAGTGTTAGTGTTGTTTTTAGGTTAGGGTAAACGCACTTGTTTATCTTTACTTAAAGAGCAGAATTTAGGGGACACTTTGTGACGTTTATTGTCTGAATTTTTGAAAACAAGTGATGTTGAAGTTGAGTCAAAGAGCAAGAGGACACTTTGTGACGCTTATTAAATTTGTCATGCATCTAATTATCTGCAATCCTGGACATAACTGCTATCACAAGCCAAAATTAGTTGATGGTTATCTGGAAGAGAAGTATTTCGCAGACAAACTCAACTTTTAAATTCGTCTGCGATGCAGGTTAAGCTTGTTCCAGGCGAGGGGCCTGGGAGCAGCTGAAAACCGGCGCGGGAACGAGCGGGAAAAACGCGGGGCACCTCGCTCTCTTTTGCGCCTAACCTCCACCGTTAGCACTCGCAGTAATTTTCCTTCGAGCGTCGACAATCTTTCGCTCCCCACTATCTGAAAGCCTGGAACAGGCTAACGCAAGCTATACCCTGGAAATCATGGAATAGCTAATCCAAACGCTAGTGTGAAGTTCTAAGAGTGAACAATAACGCTAGCTAGGCCAACAGACCATGACGCTGAAATTGCTCTAACCTACCATAATATTAAACTTCATGGTTCCACTTTGCACTCTAAATGTCTCATTACCAAACTTAACAGAACCCGCTCTGAGAAACACCAACACCATCAGATTTAGATTTGCGTCTGGGCCACTCAAAATGGCTGACAGGTTGATCTTCTTCACCGGGATTCCTTGATACGTGGACGAGTTGTCCAGCGGTGAGAATACAAAGTTTTGAGATGCCAAGGAACTGACGCCGTGCCCTGGTGAAGGTGAGTTGAGACCGACAGCCGCCCCTGCGGAAAGAGATGTAAACCTCAGTATGTGAGGACTTCTTCAGCTGCTTCTTGACTTTTAGTGTGGTTGCGGCCGGTTTGGGCGAGAGTGGTTTTGCCTCTCAGTTCGCCTTACTATCCTCGAGAGAAACGCTGGGTTGTCCCGGCGGGGAACTCCCATTTAAAAATGACAGGGGTGATCACTGAAATATTTGAATAAAGAACCTAAAAGGTACCAGAATCTCATTTTGTGGGTGTGGCTCAAATTCATTTTGCGACCAAATGGGGATGTTCTGCTTCCAATTCAACAAAAACCACCATTTCATAATGAGAAAAACAATCCTACCTGCGGCATTTCTTTCATGAAGTGACTCCACTTGAAACGTTAGTGCATTTTCATTATCATCACCAAAATCTTCTACCTCGTCTTCATCATCGTCATCATCATCGTCGTCGTCATCATCTTGCTCAAAATGTATCGTGGAAATTTTTCCCGCCTGTCCTTCTAGTAGGACTGAAGTATCGTTTCCGCGGATTATCACCGTGTTTGCGTCTGGATTAACCTCATCAATGGCAAACGATGATACTAGGAATGTGGCTGAAAATAAAGTTTGTTGTTTAGTGCCTTTTACCTCCGGGGGGGAGGGTTATATAAGCTATATAGGTATGTTCTGCTGTGAAGGATTTGGTTTTCAAACATTTCAAACAGTTTTGTCTGGAAAAAGGTATATCAATCACAGAGTTCTAATCTAAAATATGGTATCATTTGCCGGGAAACTGATCAGTGGTATGAAGAACTGAGTCTAGAATAGAAAATGAAATACGGAAGTAAAATACAAATCATCGCGGAAACTTTGTTGACAGATGGGAGTCTGGGATAGGGTAAAGAATTTTGGTGTCTAGTTTATAATCATGGAGTATTTTGTCACGTGACACGCGATAAAATGTCGTTTTCAGAGGTTATTTCCAGCCATATACAGTCGTGTTTGTTTTCTGGTAATCTGAAAGCCTAATCTCGTACCCAGATCTCCCATTTCAGTTCAGTACAAGCACGAGTGAGATCTGGGTACGAGATTACTGAAAGCCTTATTCAAACGAACCCTATAGATTTCATGTTTTGCGCGACAAAATTATGTAGGATTTTAGGGGTATTTTGGCGGCTTTATCTAGGGGTTCCTCCGCCTCCACCGCGGTCAAACGTCCGAGGCGTTTTTCGTTTTATTTAGTGGGATTTTATTTAATATTAAGTGGAAATATCGGCAAAGATGTATAAAAAAATTAGGTGACGTTACTATCTTTTACTTTTGCTCAAAATGATGAGCTTTTTTCCGTTGAAAACTGACCAAAACTCTTTGCGCCTGATCAAAATTATGTTGGCAAATGGCGCTGACAATTCTGCAAATCACAGTTTTTAAACGCTTAGAACTTTTTTGGTAAACTTTTTAAAACGTTTGGTAAATTGACAGTGTATTGGCAATATATTAAAACTTTAAACAGTGAAAATAACAACCTTAACTTTTAAGTACATTGCTTAAGTTTTACAAATTTCTCTCGTTTGACCGCGATTAATCCTCCGCCTGCCATTTAAAACGCGGAGAAAGCCCTGGGGACGAGGTTAGTCACGCACTTCAAAAAAACTTAGTTGCCAGGCCTGCATGTTATGTCCCGGTCTTCTTTTGAGCCAGCGGAAATTCAGTCGATTTTTAAATTCGCGAGGACTGCGCTGCAGATGTCGCTTGTGCACTCGTGTGGTGTTAACATAAATATTGAAAGTTCACTTTCATGTAGGCCGGGAAAAATTCCGTTACAATGTTTTTTCTGAGCGGGAGAAATCTTTGTAATCAGTACCAAAGTTAATATAATTTTTTTTCAATTTTGTTCTTTAATACCTCGCGTGACCAATGGTTTAATCTTTATGTATGAGATTCGACATCAAAGTATACTGCTATCTGAATTCTTTAGAGACATGAATAGTACTACACATGACTAATTGGGACATAAATATCTCCTGTCAACTTGCATTTGTTCACAATTTTTCAATCAATTTATGTCACACGCAATGCTTGCACTCCCGAAGTTAAAAGGATATGTGTTTGGGTGTTTTCGAATATATTACACCAACATCACAATATAATAATATTCAACTAGCTTATCACAAGCCAAGCTCTAAGCTTATAGTCATTATAATACAGCAGCTGAAATTCATTAAAAATCTAAAATTTTCCCGCTATGGGCTTAAAAATTATACTTTACTGAATTGAATTCAGACCGATTTAGTATGGGTTAACCGAACTTATACTTCAATGACATTTTCCACTGAACAACGATATTTCAACTCAAATCCTTATATTAGTATTTAATCAGAATATTCACGCAGTCAAGCATTCATCGGAAGCCTGAGAACGAATCTGCATGTATTTACCGTAATTGTACTAAAATGGATCCTTAATCCCTGATCAGTTATAAATCTATCACATGTTTTAAAGAGTTTCCGTTATCCGATAAAGAAACTTCCAGTAATCTATTTTAGAAAAAATTGTTTCACAAAACCTGGGATCGATATTGTGCGAAAAATACGTTTGTAGACAAGAGTCTTGTGCTGAAGTGTCTTAATGATCTTTACTATTAGAGAGTTTTTCAAGGTGTCCATTCCATTCTTTTTTTAAGCTGGAAATATTCTAATCACCTTTAAGATATTGAAACATCAAGCAAGAGTCTGCCAGCATTAAAATGGATCTGAAGTAAGCTTCTTTTGCAAACTTACGAAAAAGGTGTTCCAAACATAATTTTTTTCAACTATCTAAACGAACAAAAATATCATTGTACTTTTAAATGGTTTTTGACCAAAACAGACTTGCATCATTTTTTTTTCGTTAAAATTAGCTTAGCTTGTATTTAGCCTTTTACAATAGTATAGTGGCCTCGAAATACCTAATCATTTTATGGTCCCTAATGCCTTTTCCGTTTGTCTGAAGGTGTATAGATTATAGTTAATACAGGACAAGTTTTGATAAAATAACGGCGGTAGTTGCACATTTTCTTACACTTTTCCATAAAAGTTAAGTTTGAATTCAAAGCCATTCTATTGAGACAAAATGTATTATGGACATATTATTTCGAAACAGTACACTGATGTTGTGATGTAAGGTTTCCCAAACAAGAACACCGTGACAATCGGACCGCGAACAAACCAAAAATGTCCTTTCATAAAATGATCAGTTTAAGTGTTCGTCGTGACTGAATAATTTTGAATCGCTTTTTACCTTTTAAACAATTAAATGACCGTTACTGTAGTTAATTTTACCGTAGCAAGAAGCTCAAGCTAAGATGCCGGTGTTTGCGTTTCGCACTTACCAAAACAAGCGAGCAACAAACCAATGCCGAAGTGCGAAGCAAACATTTTGGGTCTACAACTGTTGCAGTTCGCACCAACCTCTACGTTGTTCAGCGCTGAAATGATTAAACCTCAATTACACGCGTATTAATATAGTAGCTGACGAACAAAGAAAGGTAATTATTCACTCTGACGTTCAATTAACATGCATATGTGGGTGGATTTTACTCAATCAATATTCTCGCTGTTTTTCTCAATTGTTTTAAAATTACACCAAATCTCTTACCAACTTAGCTTTAAACGCTTGAAGTCTTTTAAAAAATGACGTTTCTAAGGAGAATCAAGATTTTAAAGGTAAAACTTCGCAGATTATTCCGTTTCAACACCTTTGTAGGTATTAAATCGTGGTGAAATACCGTAATATTTATGCCACTATCTTTCGTATTCGGTTTATTTTCGGGAAATGACTTGTTTGGAAAAGCACTAGCGGTTGTTAAGGCAATATTGTACGTTGTTTGCTAAGTATGTAATTTTAGAAACATTCATGGGAGAACATTCGGCTGCACGAAAGCCTTTGCTTCTCGTCACAAAGTCTCAAGTTTGTTTTTTAAGGAACAAAAGCGTTTTCTTTGCAAAACGTTAGGACGAGAATTAAAGAGAAAATTTTAGAGGTGTAACATTTGGTTTAGCGGAAAATATATAGAAAGCTTGAACGACAAATGAACCGAAATTTTGTAGTAATTTTGTAGTAAACAATTTACGAAATTGCGTGCGTGGTTTGTTAATAGCCAAAGGGGTAAAGTATAATTTAAAATGAGATCATATGTATTTAATACCACACATTAAATAAACCTTTTGAGTGAAATATCTAAAAGTTCCAGTGCAGTATAACGTCACGTGATAATTCACAGGTCACGTTATCCGGCTAATTCCTGATAACGGAGTAGGGAGTTTCTGTTAACTGACTCGTAACAAGCGTTTCGGCATTTCCGTCGAGGCAAAAGCATAACATCTTGCGTTAATTTTTATGAGCGACCACAGATTCCTCCAAATGAGACAATAACACGAATATGCCGCTTGTTACTGAAATGTAAAGCCCCGCATGTGGCACTACTCCGCATAACAAATTTATGAAATTTATTTCAGTATTTCTAACGTACAGAGTTGTCCGCACAGTAATATATAAAGGGGGCAAATAAATTACGTATGGTAATCCTTTATTATCACTCCCGGAGTCGATTATGGAAAGTGATAACATGTAGTGTAGTTGTAGTCTTGAGTCGCTCGACAAAATCCTCTGGTGTGACCCATGCAAATTCAGAAACCTCTTCTGCAGTACGTTAGCAAGGTACCATTTGTTTTAACTTTTAAGTCTATTGATAAAATCCTATGGTGTGACCATTCAAATGAAACCTCTTTAGCAGTACTTTTGCATGGTACCATTTGTTTTAACGTTTGAGTCTGTTGACAAAATCCTCTGGTGTGACCATGCAAATGAAACCTCTTCGACAGTACTTTACATTATAATATTTTACCAAATGAAATTTGGGATTTTTCTTTAATTTTTATTTTTGGCGCACTAGGGAGTTGAAGGGTTAATAATATATGCTAGAAGCTGGGCGTGCTGGGCGTGCTTTGATCGGTGTGTTTTATCAGAGTATAATGCATACAAAAGCGTATGCATTATAAGTTATAAAGTTTTTGAAGCGCGTTTCCCGAGTCCAAACGGCTTCTGTAACAAGAAAGCGCCCCTTTTACATTTAATTTTATGAATAAATTTTCTGTAAACTATATGAAAAAGACCAGAAAAGTGACTTTTTGATGCGTTATTTACTTTTCATTTTGGCTTAAAAAGCAAATAAAGGAGGCCAAATCATGTATATTAGAGAGAACATTCGAAAACTGCGTGTCTGGAAAGCACCCTTAACTCCGGCTCGTGCGTTTTTACCTTTTAGCTCGTTATTCATTAAATATATCTGAATTTATGGCACTTAAAAACACTGCGTTGTTTGTGGTCATTGTTTTTCGATTAGTGAGTCCCCTTTTATTACTCAGTTGGACTAATATAATAATAAAAACACCTTCGCCCAACACATAAACGTCGGATATTTGTTTTAATCAAGATATTTCACAAAATAATAGAAATGCATATTAAACAGCTGCGGCTAGCAAGAAAGAAGTTATCCCTTTTCGGCGTCTCGTAGGCGCACCGAGTACAGAATCGGCAATACGGAAACTTTTTGTTTTGATTATTTTAAAGCGCTCTTGATATTTCCCACCTCTATTCATTTCATTTCGCCATTTTAAGTTGCTGGGACAGTCGTAATGACTTTTTAATCATCTATTTTTGTGGTAACCAAGGAAAAATACTCTACAGAATTGTTTTGAGAAGCGATAAGAGACTAATTTGCGAGCTAAGTGCGACGTTTGTTTTATGCGGTGTTTGAGTAAATTACAGATTGAAACATTTGTTTTTTTTAGTTGCTATGAAAATTTAAGGGACTACAATACGTCATTCTATTTTAGGTGAGTCTGTCATATATGAGCAGGTATTAAGAACATATTTACAGTGTTTATTTAAGTAACAATGGAACAATTGTTTCACTGGTTACCATGGAAATTTAAGGAGACTAGATCATTCCATTTAAGGTGATTATGTTACGTATAAACTTGTCTTAAGAAAATATTTAATGATGAAAATCCAAATATGGTTTTTAACTGGTTGGTAAAATGTCCAAGAAAGACTAAACTAAAACTAAGCTAAGCTGAACTAAAACTAACTAACCCACAGAAGGGTTACGGGTACGAATGACCGAAGGCGGATAAGACCTGAAATGATTCATCACCTTCGTCGTGTGGGTGCCTGACCCGCAGTCAAGACGTAACTAGATCCACTGCATTCCAATCCTCACAGTCATTGATCGCATTCCCTAGGTCTTCCAACAGTCTGACGCCAGTATCTTCCCCAGTAATCAATCTCAGGAGTACCAGACCAATCATTTCGATGTAATATCCATTCGGAAGGCTTCAGACTTAAAGGGACTGTCCCGGCTGAAATATCGTGTTTTCATGGTTATGGTCAGGAGCTTGCTTTAAGCTTACCTTATTACCTCGAAATTGGAAGAAACCGCCATCACCAAAAGTGATAGAAGCAAAGAAATACGAACTAAACAGACAAAATAATGGCTAGAAAAATCCAAATTTCACAAGAATGGCAAGTTTAATTTCTTGACCGCCTGTCAATAAATCAAATTTCATGAACTGTAATCCACTTCAATCCTTGCAATCCTGCACTTTATCTCCAAACTACTACTTTTGTTTCCTCTATAGAATCTTTTTATCCAACTAAGTTGTATATTTGGTTGCATTTGGCGTTATATAAAATTCAGATAAACTGTAGAATTCATTTCCACCGTCAGATACCACGCAGCTCTTAACAACCTCTAAATTCATTGGACCTGAGTATCACGCAGCTCTATTGTTTTCAGGGCTAGGGTCCATTGTTGTGTTGTTTGTTCTATTGTTTTCTCAGCAAATCAGAGAAGACCTTGCTGCGTACTGCCCCTCCACCGTACCCTCACAATCCTGCACTTTACCTCGAGACTAGTTTTTCTGTTTTGCTCTATACTGCTCTCTATGTGATTTTTTAAGTCAGTATATTTGTTTGCATTTGGCAATATAACATGAAAATAAGGCAAGCCAAACAGTTTTGTTATTTCGGCGGGACAGTGTCTCTTTATAGATTGGAACGGTATACTGCTGCTCATTCTGTAATCAGAGCGATGTTATACTGTGTTGTAAATACGTTGCCAAGCAACAAAACACAAAACTTAAAGATAAGGGACGGGCCATTATTTTTTTGACAGGGTAGGGGGGGGGGGGGGGGGGGTTGGAAAATATTGAAATAAATTGTTTGCAGAGGCTATAAACATTTATCAACTAAGGTTAGCTTTTCTTGTATTCAGTATGTCATACAGTAATTGTGCCGATATTTTATTATAACAAACTTTAATTTACCGACCGAAAACGTTTTTACTGAACTCAAGAAATCCATGGTTTAGAGCCATCGGTTTGACTCCGTTGATTGTTCGTTTTGGAAAGAAACAGTATAGAGTGTTTTACTCACGTGGTCTGCAGCTATGCTAATTTATTTGAACAAAACAAAGTGTTTGCATAAGAAAAGAGTTCAATCCTCACAGGATTAGCTTGGGACACCAATATGGCCGCCGTTTTATTGTTTTGGGACACCAACATGGCCGCCGTGACGTCATGTGAAAACACTCCATAGCTTTAAATAGCTAGCATGACAATATATTGATAAAATATGTTGCACTTGAGCACAGTCAGTCTAATCTGTATGCCTACAAGTTGCTGTGTAGTGCTCTGAATATGTTGCGTAGTAACGGAACACCAAACAATGCGTACATAATATAGTTCATTTTATTTTGATGGTTTTATAGTTTTAAAGTTTTTAGTATATTTATATTTTTATCCTTAGTTACACTTTTAAAGCATAGTTATTTTATTTGGCTGCACATGGGTTTATATACCAGTTGTTACTTTTGTATCCGCTTATCCATTTTGTAGGATAAAAACAGATTTAATACTGTGATACAAGATGGATCAATTCGATTCTAACACACAAAAATTTCCTTTGCAGAAAATACTGACGATAAGGAAGATTTTCCCCTGCCCAAGAAACATTTTAAAACTCAGTAAGAAAAATGTCCCTGTTATGTGACTGGTTTAGCAGATAGACATCAGTAGAATTTCTTGTTATCTCACGAATCTATACTGTAGGTAAAAGTGAAGGTATAAATCGTGAGGGGGGGGGGGGGGGGGAAGTTAGTTCCCTTGGATTGCAAATTTGCAATTGGAAGCTGTAAAGACTGAGGGCCCGTCGCTTTCGCCTGAGAGTGGCATGATAGCAGGAAAATCCTAGCATTCATAATCCCTGGATTTCGCTTCTAGGGCGACGTTTATTTTTTGTTCTTATAAAACGCGTCTTTTTGTCGGCACCGCGGCAGAACGTTTGCGCATGCGTAAACTTCAAGCACTTCCGGTCCGTTAAACTACCAGTCAACATCGATGCGAACAGCATAAAACAACACTTCTGCATGAACCAACAGACCTAGATTTTCTAGATGCAATTATGAAAGGACCAAAACCGAAGAAAATTATGGTACGTACACGATCGGTTCTTGCATGAATACATTTCGAGATGGAGTGAAGACTTGTTTTTTTGTGAAAAAATGCGATGCAAAAGTTATTTGTTCATATTTCGTTGTTGGTGCAAACACCAAACCCCTTGGTGCAAACGCTTGAAACTTGAACGATGAAAAAACTTTTCAACGAAACAAACTTTTTCTCTACCTTTGTTTTGTAACTCTTACTTTTTGTTTTCAAACTTCGCGGTACGGGAGTTTTATGTTGTTTATGTTGTAGTTCATTTTTTATTTCAGGTAATTTTTGTTTTTCCTTTGTTTCAAATTCATTAGCATATATTACTATACCCAAGAACAATGGAAAAATAAAAATTACCTGAGATAAAAAAATTAACTACAACATTTACATGGGATTAATTTTCTACTCATGCGCAGTGCGTTCTGCCGCGGTGCCCTTTTTGTCAATCAGCGCGGACCGTAGGCTCAGTCTCCAGCCGTGGGTCACGGCTGGGCGCACGGGTTTGGTTATTGTTTAAATTGACCAATCAGAAACAAACCCGCCGAAATTTGCGGGCATAAATTAGCGGAGTATTTGCATAAATAAACACAGATGGCGGACTCTGCAAGCTTTGACAGCAGGTTTGAAAATGCTTGCTCGTACGCGCTTCAGAAGTTTGGGTTTGATCATTTCAAGGAGAAACAGAGTCTTGCTATGAAGGAACTTATTTTGGGACGAGATGCATTTGTCATTCTGCCGACTGGTTCGGGTAAATCCTTAATTTTTCAAGCTTTTCCACTTGTGTTGGATCACTTCGAAGGAAACCAAAGTTCGCATCAATCTATTGCTGTGGTCATTTCCCCACTTCTTTCGTTGATGAAAGATCAGGTCAACTACCTACAAAGCAAAGGTATAAAGGCAGCTTATCTAGGAGAAGGACAAGAGGACGAAACGGTGAAGGACGGTGTTGAGAAGGGTGAATATCAAATTGTGTATAGTTCACCGGAAACTGTCCTCGCTACGAGTCGCTGGCGCAAAATGTTGTCAAGCCCAGTCTATCAACAAAATCTACGCTTGATTGCTGTAGATGAAGCACACTGTATATCTCACTGGGGATTTTCAGTAAAAAAAGGAGAGAGGGCATTTCGAATTTGGTTCAGAAGAATAAATGAAATAAGATCTCTCGTCGGGCGTGTCCCTCTTTTGGCCCTAACGGCAACAGCAACGAAGGAGACGCGCAACCAGATCACAAAGACATTGGAAATGGACAATCCACTGCTAATTTCTGCCAATCCAAACCGCCAAAACATTGCTTATGCTGTAGAGGTAACTGGAAGTGATCCTCAAACTGCTTTCCAGCCACTCATCAACACGCTGAGAGAAAAAGGGCAATTCTGTGACAGGGTTATTATTTACTGCCCAAGAATTAGAGTGGTATCAACTCTTTATGGTATATTTCAGGCTGAGCTGGGAAATGACATGTATGTGGACAAAGAGTCATGTGATTCAAGAAATGTACCATGCAAGAGTTGATGAACAAAATAAAGATGAAATTTTGAATTCTTTCTCGAAAGAAAATGGTTGCATACGTGTCCTTGTTGCAACCATTGCATATGGTATGGGCATCGATTGCAAAGGAGTGAAGGATGTCATTCATTATGGGCCACCACAAAACCTGGAGAGGTATTTACAAGAAAGTGGAAGAGCAGGACGGAGTGCAGAAACTAGTTGCAGGGCTGTAATTTTGTATTCTAATGTTATGCTGCAACAATGCGATGAAAGTATGGTTAGTTACATTCGCAATGAGAATTTGATTTGCAGACGTAAACTGCTCCTTGCTCACTTTGATTTTGATTTGTCTGAGGTGGAACACTACACCAATCTTCATCAATGTTGTGACATTTGGAAGAAGAAGTGTAAATGTGATGGGGATTTGTGCAGTTTTGTTTTCTTTGACAATGTAGTACCTGCACAGAACAGTATGGAGTCAACAACAGTGCGGAGCATAACAAGTGATCAAATGCATAAACTTACTGACAAACTGAAGTATTTGAAGAACTCATTAAATCATTCTTTCATTGAAATGGCGATTAAGTCCAATGTGCCTCTTCTGACTTCAGTTGACTTATTGTCCGGTTTTGGAGACTGTCAGGTTGCTCAAGTCATTGAACATGCTTCCAGAATTTTCTCCCTGGCTAATGTGTATCAATTTGTGGATATTTGGCATGCCGATGTTGCAATAGAAATACTTTTCCTACTTAATTTGGTTTTTGGAGACATTGATTATAATTTTGAAGAGGATGAGATGCAACACGATTCTTTATTTACTGTACCAAACTTTGATTTATGGAGTGACGAAACTGATGACAGTGATTTTATGTTTATTCCAAGTGATTTCTTTACGGCAGAAGATATGCATGGATACCCAGAAGAGGAGCAATCATTATAAGGTATGTGTGCATTAAGCATTAGGTTTTACATTTATTGTCTCTGAACACAGCTTTTTAAATTTGTTAAATGCCACTACGATGAAAATTTTAGTATTTTTGTCAGCTTTTTTTTTTAATGCAAATGTATCTAATAGGTTTAGACAAATGCTAATTGCTATCAATTAGATTGATATGATCTTACACCGCCAAGAAATAGCTGGACAAAAACCCACGAAAACCATGTAAAATCCGTCCGCCATTACTCCGTTCATAAATCCGAGCCCACGTTCTACTGGTTTGCGATCTGGTACACGTGACGTCTGATTTGTGACGTCAATCACTCAACACGGTTCCCTCCGGGTCACAGACAAGTCAAAACCAAAAGGCACGTGTTGAGTCATAGATGTCACAAAATCTTTAGGCCACGTCGATCCAACTCTCCGGGTTCGGTCTCGGTGATTTTTGAATTGCTACATGTGCATGGTACTTAAGATATATATAAGTTATTAAACAACTAAATTGGTTAGCTGAGATAAGTGCTACATACTTTTACATGTACATTTGTGTACAATGAACATTGTGTAGACAAGTGTAAATAAAGAAATTAAACTTGCACCTAAACTTTTGAGCATTGTTACGGTATGTCTTTCAAATCTCGATTTCCCGGGTTGATTTACGCGCGGTCGATAACAAACCATCAGACCAATATAGGATACCAATTCTTTCTTTATTCCTAGATCCTATTCATTTGGCCTTGAGGCGTCCTTATATCGAAGCGGTCAACTGAAATCATTACATTAAGAAAACATATAATCAAAACATGCGATGCGCACATGGAAATTAAGAAACTTAAGAACGGTGAAAATCTAGCAATAAATCTCGCTGTAGAATCACGAACTAACATAATATGATGACTATAAAACTATAAGTAAATTGTTGCTTACCAACGTTCGCGGGTCCTGATTATTAAATCGAGAATTTGTTCTAACTTGTCTTCTAAGATCTTGATCACAAGGGGTCTTAACTTGAACTGAAACACGAGCTATATGTTTTCCTAGCTAATGCGCTAATGGCTGTAAAACGTCAATCAAATCAGAAATATTTCACAGCTTATCGGAAGCTGTTACAGTCTCCCCTAAATTAATTCTTTAATTTACTCTAATCTTATCGCTAATAATAACAAAAATTGTCTTATTGTTCATCTTATCTACGTTTAACATGTCCATGGCCCATTTATACTGGGTTCTCATGTATTTTGTGATTGCTCCTCGACGGGAATTCCTGGTCTTGACGCAGCTTGTGTTGACATCAACAGCACCAGCTTGTGAATTGGTCTCTCCAACGTTGACAGCGGCTGATTTCTCTTTCCGTTTGATGATAGGTTCCGACTGCCAACTTCCAGTCTCACCTTGCGTACTAATCCATCTCCGCTCGGCAGAACTTCAACAACACGACACACTCTCCACTGGTTTCTAGGTAGGTCATCCTCCTTGACGATAACCACATCATTCCTTTGAAGATTCTTCCTTGGGCGGGTCCACTTCTGCCGTTCCTGCAAAGAAAGGAGAAATTCTTTCTTCCATCGACACCAGAATTCGTTGGTTAGGTGCTGTACCCGTCGCCACCATTTCCTTGAATAGAGGTCGGCAGACTGGAATACTCCTGGCGGAGGCAAAACAACCTTAGTCTTCATGGTGAGGAAGTGATTCGGAGTGAGCGCTTCTGCCGAGCCAGGTGATGTGATGCTTTCTGCTGTTAGCGGTCGACTGTTAACCACTGCCTCTGCTTCGCACATAAAGGTCCGTAGGGCTTCATCGTTCATTTGCTGGCCGTTCTTTTCCAGTAGAGCTGAGAGCACGCTTCTCACAGTTCGAATTTGGCGCTCCCAAATTCCACCCATGTGGCTGGCAGACGGGACGTTGAACTTAACTTCGATCCAATCACAATTTTCGTTCAACATCTCTACTTTCACCTTTTCTTGATCCATTTCAGCTAGCGCTTCCTTTAGTTCTCTTCGTGCTCCAATAAAGTTCGATCCATTGTCGCTGCGCATCTGGCGCACGGGGCCGCGTCTGCATATGAAACGGCGAAGAGCGTTAATGTATGAGTCCGTCTCCAAGGAGTTAGCCACTTCCAGGTGAATTGCTCTTGTGACTAGGCATGTGAATAAGACTCCATACCGCTTGAGTTCTTTGCGTCCTTCCTTCACGTACCATGGCCCAAAATAGTCCACTCCACAGTATGTGAAAGGAGGGGTGGGTGTTAGTCTGTCCGCTGGGAGTTCTGCCATTTTCTGCTCCTGGACCCTTGCTCTGAGCCTTCTGCAGGTCACGCATTCATGGATCAGCTTGGAAACCATTGTACCGCCGCCTATGATCCAGTATCCAGAGGAACGGATCTCGTTGAGGGTAATTCCCTTTCCTTGATGCAGAGCTTTCTCATGGTAGTGTCGAGCTAGAAGCTTGCTTGTGTGTCCTTGTCCTGGCAGGACAACGGGATGCTTTATGTCTTGAGATATGCTTGCTTGATTGATGCGTCCACCAATTCTCACTAGATTGTTCTGGTCTAGGAATGGATCTAGACGGGAGAATGGACTGGCTCCTTTAGCTTCATCCCTTGTAGCCAGGTTCTTCAGTTTACTGATTTCTTCCTTGAAAGCTTCTTTCTGCACGTGTCTTATGATTTCTTGTTCTGCTGCGTTTAACTCTTCTGCGTTAACCGAGTTATACTTGCATGTTGCAGATCTTGTCTTCACGCCTTCCGTAGTCATCTGCTTTCCACGAGCTCGGTCCAGTAGGATCTTTCGGTACCGCAGACACACAGCTACGGCGCGTTTTGCTCTGAACCAGCTTGAAAAGTATTCCAGGCGTTGAAGCAGGGTCGCGGGTTGTTCCTTGCTTGTGACGCTAGTAGCTAAAGATGATGCTTTCTTTACTTCCTTGTCATCCAGCTGGAGGAGTTCGGGTTCACTCTTATCGAAGTCCTTCCAGTTACCATGGTGGTCCCACAGAAAGGAGGGTCCCCGTAACCATCTTGAGGATTGTAGGAGGTCTTTGGGACTCAGACCACGAGAAGCATCGTCAGCAGGGTTGTTCTTTCCGTCAACGTAATGCCACTGTTCTGGTACGGTGCGTTCCCTGATTTGTTGCACTCTGTTCGCAACGAAGGTATGGAAGCGACGTGCATCGTTGTGGATGTATGCCTGAACCACTTTGCTGTCGGTCCAGAACACTTCTTCCACTTCGTTGTACCTAAGCTCTCGGCTCAGTATGTCGCTAACTCTGACAGACACCAGGGCGGCTGTTAGCTCAAGGCGCGGTATGGTGATCGGTTTTAAAGGAGTCACACGTGCCTTCCCCATCACCAGTGAGCAGTGTACTTGGTTGTTTGTGTCCACGAGACGGAGGTACGAACACTGGCCGTACCCTTCTGTGCTAGCGTCCGAGAAGTGATGTAACTCAATCTTCTTGAGGTTGTCCATTTCCTTTGGCTTGAAGCATCTTGGAACTTCTATCATCTCCAGAAGGGGAAGTTCGCTTCGCCACATCTCCCACTGCATCCTTAGTTCGTCGGGTATAGCATCGTCCCAACCAATGTTTTCCTTGCACAGCAGCTGCAATATTCTCTTCCCTCGAAGTAGAAAGGGTGCAGCAAAACCAAGCGGGTCGTAGACTGAGCTTACGGTCGATAAGATGCCACGCCTTGTCAGTGGTTTATCCTTAAGGATGATGCGGAACTTGAACGCGTCGTTTTCAATGTTCCATTCCACGCCGAGCACGCGTTCGGGAGGAAGCAGGTCGCGGTTCAAGTCAATTTCTTTGATCTCCTTTGCGCGCGACGCCACGGGTATGGACTCTACAACCTCTTTGCTGTTGGATATGAATTTATGGAGTCTGAAGCCGCCTCTCCTGCAAATCTCTGTGCCGGTTTTAATCAATTCAATAGCTTCTGGCACCGTAGGGACTGACTTTAGCCCGTCATCAACGTAGAAATTCTCCTTAATGAAGGAGGCTGCCTTCACTCCTAAGTCATTTGCACCATCGTCAGCGGCAGTTCGTAGGGCTAAATTAGCGCAGCCAGGAGAGGAGGTGGCACCAAACAAATGTACTGTCATTCTGTATTCTGCTGGTTCCTTTGTGGTATCTCCTTCGTCCCACCAGAGAAAGCGAAGAAAGTCGCGATGCTCCTCGTTGACGTGGACCTGGTGGAACATGCCCTCGATATCGCAAGCAAATGCCACGGGTTCTTGTCTGAAACGACACAGGACGCCAACCAGGGTGTTCGTCTGATCAGGTCCTTGTAGAAGATGGCGATTAAGGGAGTGGCCCTGGACCTCCGCTGAACAATCGAAGACTACTCGTAGTTTCTCGGGCTTCTTGGGGTGATACACCCCATGATGAGGAATATACCACGCTCTTTCACATTGCTTTGGGGCCTTCTCTGCATGACCTTCTTCCAACATCTTCTCCATGAATGCCACATAATCTTCTTTGTACTTTGGGTCATTGGCAAATTTTCTACTTAGCTGATTTAGTCTAGCTTCAGCGAGCTTCCTGTTGCATGGTAAGTGAACGTATTCGTCGCGAAGTGGTAAGGGAACTTCATAGTGTCCATCGTCTGCTTTATGAATACCGCCAGAAGTTATATTCATAAACTTCAAATCTTCCTGAGACATCGCTAAGTTAGTTTCTTGAGTCTCTGAAAAGTCCTGCTCGAACATTTTCCTGATGGACGAAGGAGCCATGATCTCTTTACAACTTTTTGAGGGGATGAACATGCCAGTCGATTGTTCTTCGTCTGATATTTTCTGTGTGGCAATACGGTGGCATGCAGCTGTCTCCCCAGTGTCGTCTCCACGATCTTCGTAACCTTTAGCTCCTACCACTCCCCATCCTAATGTTGTGCGTATGGCGTAGGGGTCATTTGACCTTCCAGGGACTATGGATCTTGGCTTTAAGGCACGCACACAATTGTTGCCAATCAATAAACCAATGCTTAAGTGTTCATCGTATGGCGGGATCTCGTCTGCAATTCTCTCTAGGTGCTCGTACTCGCGGGCGGTTTCGGGACGAGGAATTTGTCCACGTAGGCCTGGTATACGACTTCTCGTGTAAGCCTTTGGGAGAGGTATGTCGACTTGACCGTCGAGGCGCGATACAACCAGACCGTCGATTCTTTGCGTGTCGATATTCTCTATGGCGTGCATGGTACCCAGCTCTAGCTTTACGGCAGGACCAGTTATTCCAAGGTTCCTTGTTACGTCGTCGGTAATGAAGCAGGTATCACTTTGATCATCTAGCACGGCGTAGACCTTAACTCGACGATTTTGGTCATCCTTGTGGTGAACCCATACCGGAAGAATCATGGAGGTCGTAGTGTCACTACAGTTCACGCAATTATTTGTCGCCTTGACGCTTTCTTTCGTGCTGTCTTCATTTTTCTCTTCAGGTGGGAAGCGATGGAGAACGGTTGCATGTGGCTTCTTGCACAACTCGCACTGGATTTTACGTTTGCAGTGTCGTGCCATGTGGCGTGGGCTAAGGCAGGAGAAGCATAATCCTTTAGACATGCAGAGGTCTTGTCTTTCCTTGACTGACTTTCCTAAGAAGTCCTTGCACGCGACGAGACTGTGATTTCCCTTGCACAACAGGCACAAACTCGTGTCCGTGGGATCTTTACCCGATGGTTCGTCGCCTTGATTGAAATGGGTGGTGCCACGTTGTCTCTTATTATCTCTTTTCTCAGGGCTCCATCTCGTTTTGTCAGTAGAGGGGCTTCTTTCTTTCTCTAGTTCTTTCCTTGTTAAGGTCAGAGCGTCATGTGAGAACACGGGATGATTGGCGTCACGGGATGCCTCTTGCGTAAACTCGACGAAATTTGCAAAGGTGTATTCACCGTACCTCGCCTCTACTTTCTTCGCGCTTTCTCTCCACTTGTTGCTATAGTAGATGGGCAAGCGAGCCGCAAGCTCTCGGATGGTCGAGTAACTTTCAAGTTCCTTTAGGTATTTCACGGATTTCATTGTTTCTTGAGCCATAACAAGAAAGTCGCTAAATTCTTGTAGTTTTGCGCTTGTTACGCATGGTGACCAGTTTCTCAGTTTGTCTCTGTACGCTTCGTAAATTCTGAATGGTTCTCCGAAGCGTTCTTTTAGCGTTTTCCTGGCTCTGTTGTAAGCGTCTTCTGTCCGCAATCCTAGCAAGCCGCTGATCGTTTTTTGTGCCGCTCCGCTCGTGTATTCGCCAAGATAATAAAGCTTGTAATTGGGAAGGACTACTTGGTCTTCTATCAGTGCGTCAAAGGCGTTTTCCCATTTTGGATACTCTAAGATGTCGCCGTCGAATACTGGGGGCTTTGGAACTGGAACGGTCATCCTTCGCAGCAGTTCGACTTGTGTTTTCTGTATTTCGGCGTTCTCTTCCTGAATGCGCCAAAACTGAGGATTATATTGCTCGGAGGATTCAGTCCTCGCCGTCGATTGGATGGGATTTCGGGGAACAAAGGTAGGCGTATTAACGTCCAGTCGCGAGGGAAGGTTGAGCGGTGTTCTTGTGGTTGTATTCGTGATTTTTGTGTTCGTATCGCGTGATTGAGACGACGTTGTAGTGGGAACGATGGGAGCGTTAGCCTCGTCGTCTTGTCCTTTAATTGCGTCGGGAACACTTGTATTCGCCTGTGATTGGGCAAGGAAATCAGTGTCGGAAATTTTTAACTGCCTTTGCTTTCCTGTTAAGTCAGCGGAATTTGAGGCTTCTTTTAAGGTGACGGTGTCGTTCAATTCGGATTCTTGGAGTATTTTCTGAATTGCTTCGGCCGCAGAAAGTTCTCCATGCAATTCCTCTTTCTCATTTAAACGCTCTAGCTCCCTCTCTTGTTGTTTTAATTCGTCTCGCCGCCTGTCGATTTCCTGGCGCCTTGTTAGAGTATCTAATTTCGCCTTAAGCTTCGCAGTTTCGATTGCTGCGCGCTTGGAGGAGGAGGTTGAAGACGAACGAACGGACGACGCAGATTTCTTGGAGCGCAGTGATCTTTGCGAGAGGAGCTCGAATCTTTCTACTTCTTGGTCTTTGATTCGTACTTTGATGTCTGCTAAACATTCTAATGCGGCGTCGTTCAAGCCAAGATAATTATCATGTTCCCTTTGTTCTCTTTCATAGAGTCCTAATCTAATTACCAGATCAGTCACGTTATCATGTACGGCCTTGAAGTTGTTTAATTCAGCTTCCAAACTGTCTTTGCAAGCATTAAGCTTTACCAGATCCGCTGGCTCTCTCAATGATTCATAGATCGCGTCTATGCGGGATCGGACATTTTTTGCTGCTCTTTCTTTCTTCTTTGTCCCGATTTCTAAGTCGAATTGTAAACCCTTTTCGGTGCGGTTTCTGCCGTGACGTTCCGATCGTGCTTCGCATTCTTCGGTATCGACGTGGCTGTCTTCTTTAGTTCCTTTGTTGTCACCACGTGCACCTTCAGATGTTTTAACTTCAATATTTTCTACGTTATCGGAATCCATTGTCTAATTTCGGTTCATAATTCAAGTCATATGAATTTCTTTTCAATTTGAGTCCTTAGTGTTCACTTAACCCTCGTTGTTGACTGTTACGGTATGTCTTTCAAATCTCGATTTCCCGGGTTGATTTACGCGCGGTCGATAACAAACCATCAGACCAATATAGGATACCAATTCTTTCTTTATTCCTAGATCCTATTCATTTGGCCTTGAGGCGTCCTTATATCGAAGCGGTCAACTGAAATCATTACATTAAGAAAACATATAATCAAAACATGCGATGCGCACATGGAAATTAAGAAACTTAAGAACGGTGAAAATCTAGCAATAAATCTCGCTGTAGAATCACGAACTAACATAATATGATGACTATAAAACTATAAGTAAATTGTTGCTTACCAACGTTCGCGGGTCCTGATTATTAAATCGAGAATTTGTTCTAACTTGTCTTCTAAGATCTTGATCACAAGGGGTCTTAACTTGAACTGAAACACGAGCTATATGTTTTCCTAGCTAATGCGCTAATGGCTGTAAAACGTCAATCAAATCAGAAATATTTCACAGCTTATCGGAAGCTGTTACAAGCATCACACAGTTTTTGACAATAATATTACAGGGTTACTGTTTCATATTTAAATACTTTCAGTGAAATATAGTTTTTGAATGCCTTACCAAAGCAACTTATTATAAATAAATGATAAAAAACTTTATTTCTGTGTCAAGAAAAAATAGCAGTTACCCACTAAGTAAGGACACCTATCTAAACTATCTAAATAATTATACGAGGTAAATTATATAAATAAATAATATTATAAGTAGGATTTTGTATAAAACTCCATTACATAAAATCTTATGTGATGTTCTTTATATATGTAATTATTATCTATGTCTAAACCCACTGGTCCATGATGAAAGGGAGCATGGTCCATATGAACTTCCAAAAAAAGAACAAGATGAATCATATTTTCCCATTCAATACACACTAAAAAAGCTACAGGTTATTAAAGGTTTTATGAATTTGCAAACTGTTGGCAAAGGCGTGGCAAAAAGACCAAATTGGACTTCCAGAAGCTTTTTTTACAAAACATTATTTTGAGCTTCCATTGAATTTTTGGCTTCAAATAAGCTCCCTCCCCCCACCCTTCTTGAAACTTGATATGAAATAACCTGCAAATAATTTATCACTGACAAGTTTCTTTTGGTAAACATTCTATCTTGGCCTTCTACCCTCGGCAATGTTCCTCTTGTGATCATTAACCCATTCGCTCCTACACCGGCCAAAACCGGCCGTACAATACTCCACTGCTTTAAAAAATTGCAACTTTCTCAATCGCGCGAACATTGCCCTAACTAGCAGTTCTGAGCATTGACTAGAAAGTCCCTCAAATTGAGATACCCAATAAACACAAAAAAGTCAGCGATTTTTGCAGAATATCAGCGTTTGAATTTGGACAATAACAAAAATGACCGTTTTTAACGTCATAGAAAAACAACAAAAATCACGTTTTTGCCTGTAGTTTTTTTTATTCAAATCATCATGGCAAACCCAAAAGTCAACATTCACAGCAAAATTCAGTCCTAGTCCTAGCTTAGCAGTGAATTTTTTTGCTCTTATTCGTTGCTCGGGCCGAGCTCTAGCCTCTCGTTCTAATGCATACTGACCTTGCCTCGATTGTCAATATCACCACCGCACTGCATGCTGGGAAAAAGCCAAAAATTTGGACAGCGCTCGATTCTTTCCGCACACATTTCATATTTATACTAAGTCCACAGCCACTCCGACCCACCGCCGAAATTTCGCGCTTGTTGTATTCTCCTGTGGTCGCAACTTCCAAAATATGCCGCGGTAGGTCGAGAAATTCATCCAGAGTCGAGTCCCAAAGCCACTTCGTTTCCAGGCGGCCATTTTTCCAGTTCAACGAGCAACGAGCCAAATTCGTAAACGAAGTACAACACCTAACTCGCTTCATTGAGAAGTGGACTCTGAACTACCTCCAAGCTTAATGATGCTCATCAGGCAGCTACTAAAGATGAAAAATGGCTGTGAACTTACCAAAAATCGTAGATAATTCATATTGGACCCTTTATTGCAAATCAGCCAAGCAAAATGAGATCGTCACAATGACGTTTCCAGTAAACTCGAGCCTTCAGTGTTTTAGAACAGCAGCACTTTCAATGGTAACTTTAAATATGGAGTCACGAAATCCTATGGGGCGTGTGAATGCAGAAAATCGCTCAAAAACGTAAAAATTCTCAGGAGTGAATGGGTTAATCCATTAAAATAAAGCACTGGTATTCAGTAGTTGCAAATAGTCACGAGGACAATTACATGTATGAAAAAACTTAAAAGGTACTCTGTCAGACTTCTTTGTGAAAACATCCTCAGCGACAAGAGCATCAACAATAGTAATAAGATCTCCATGCACATTCTTCTTTGTATGTTCTGCAGAGTTATGGCAGACATCCATGTCACAGTCCAGTCTTTGAAGCAAATTTAAAATGACAAAGAAAGCTCTACAAATTCTATTTACACTTGTTTCATTAACATTTGCACCTAAGGCTTTGAGAAGTTCTGTAACAGAATGGTTGTCATGCTCTAAGTCGAGATCTAGAAAAACATTGTTTCCCGCCCCCCTTTAGTGTTGACAGTACGGTTCCATGTGAGGCGCTCTGCTTCACGTGGGGTAAGCAAAGCAAGAACCTGAAAGAGGTGATACAAGGACTCCAGGGCATACTTTGTGCTTCCTGAGCCATCCTGTCGAAAGTGTAACAGAAAAAATTTGATACATCTCAAAATTCGCAACCCATCTCCCTCCCTACCAGCATCTATGAAATTACGAAGTAATAATGTCATGTTCATCATACTGCAGTGATAATCGAACACATCATCTTTTGTACCATTCTGATCTTCTTGAGATGGATGTGTGCTTGCTACATGTAGTTTTGGTTCTTCTCTGATTTCAGGAGGGGGGTCATGGGTGAGCTCATGTAGTCTCCTGCTCCTTCCATCAAATTTAAATGATGCTTGGCAACCTTGGAATCTACATGGGTATCTTCCATCAGGAGTAACCCTTTCAGGGACACCCAACGAACAACCTTTGGCAAAATGTATTATTTTACTCAAATAAATTAAAATATATGATATAAAAGCATTTCCAGGTGTCTTTCTACGTTGCTGGGAAAAATATATCTGTTCCTTTTTCCCAGCATAACACATTAAGAAATTCCCAGCCAGCTGGATAAAAAATGTCTGTTTCCCAGCCAGCAATTAAAAAAATGAAGAAATCAAAAAAACAATAATAAGTTACCAAAAGGGACTTGCGAACTAATGAAACGTTAATGGAAAACTATTTGAAGCTTTTTGTTTATTGTTTTGTATATTTACTGCCGTCTCGAACTTAACCAGTTCGGGTATCTCTAAGTACTGCTTAAATTTGTTACTACGAAGCTGAACCCTTTTAAGCCCCAAAGTGTCCTCCGATTTTCTTCGATCCAGTCTCTTTTTGATCTGCTCAAGTTAGCCAGCACAGTTTGTTCTTGCGACCTCTTTTCTCAAGTCAACCAGCGCAAAACTGGCAATTAAAAAAATATGTACAGAATGTTTTGCCAGCCAGCAAGAATTCCGCTGGGGAACAGATAAATTGAGGAACAGATCCGTTGGGTGCCCCTGCCCTTTGGCCTTTTGTGTTGTCATCCCATTCTTGTAGTGAATTAATATCATTAAAATGCTTTGTGTACAGTTCCATATCAACAATATTTGTTGAAATAAACTTCAGCACAGTGCTTTGCAAATACTTCTGCTTTACGGGCTTAACCCTTTCCTTCATACTCTCGCTAAAACCATTGATAGTGGGCTTGTCTTTAACACTCTTCATTCCAAAGAATCTGAGCCCAGCAGCAATAATTTGAGCATCTAGTACTGTGTTGAGGAATCTCTTGCATGGTGCAGGCTTGTGTTGGGCATCTGAAACAACATCACGCCAGTTAACAAGATTTCTTAGTGCAAATAGGGAAGTTCTGTCACATGCTGATGATCCACTGTAGAACCGCCCAAAAATAAGCTGTAAAAGACAAATATATCATACAGTTGTTACATTTACGCCACCTGAGTACACCAACTTTCTTATAATATATGACAAATACAATGACCCAACTATAATTATTTTTATTGTTAAAGACATAAACTAATAACTAAAAAAAGGGGTATTTTCTTTGAAAAAAACTCCTGCACCTTTTAACTGAAAATATGCAGGACCAACTTATTGACAAGCCAGAGCACAGCCAGAGATCAACCCAGTTTCTGCAGCATGAAGCAACTAGCTGGCTATATAGCAGCATATATAGGAGCATGGTAAACAAAGATGGCGGATGGTAAACAGTATGCGAACCATCGAAAGGACCTTTTACCAACGTTTTTGGTTGCAAGGAAGACGAAGTGGAATGGCGAAAAGCCTCATACGCAAATCGAGAGTTTCGACTCTCAGTGCACCCTCCCCCGAGCTTTGCGAGGTTCTGCGAGACACATATTAATTTTCTAGTTCTAGTTTTTGACATAACTTTTTGCCAGTAACTGTCAGTGACAAGAAACATTTCAGGAGATTGATCACTTGTTATGCACTGCACTTTAGTTTAACCAATGTCACAACAGTGAAGGATTGCGCTCTAATGAACCACCTCAAACAAATCAAAGTGTGCGTGAAACAGTTCACATGGATCTGTTCT
This sequence comes from Dendrophyllia cribrosa, assembly GCA_024195265.1. Classification (NCBI taxonomy): domain Eukaryota; kingdom Metazoa; phylum Cnidaria; class Anthozoa; order Scleractinia; family Dendrophylliidae; genus Dendrophyllia; species Dendrophyllia cribrosa. The sequence goes on along the minus strand of JAJLRJ010000003.1, from coordinate 39,691,341 downwards.
CAGTCTGCAAATCAAGTTCTCATTGCAAATATCATTAACCACCCCAACATAAGAATACAAAATTACCTTGCAGCCCTACAATCAGTTTCCAGTTATATACCTCTACAAGTTTTAATGTGGCCCATAATGAATCACACCTGAGACAATGTGAAGCAAAGTTTCTTGTCTAAGGAAACAACACATTTGGCAATGTACCCATTCATACACCTGGGTGGAGAGAGACAATGTGGAGTAAAGTTTCTTGTCTAAGGAAACAACACATTGACAATGAACCCATTTATACACCTGGGTGAAGAGAGACAATGTGGAGCAAAGTTTCTTGTCTAAGGAAACAACACATTTGGCAATGTACCCATTCATTCACCTGGGTGGAGAGAGACAATGTGGAGTAACGTTTCTTGTCTAAGGAAACAACACATTGACAATGTACCCATTTATACACCTGGGTGAAGAGAGACAATGTGGAGCAAAGTTTCTTGTCTAAGGAAATGTCACAATTGGCAGAGACCAGGCTTGAAATGCCGACCTTCAAGTTGAAAGTTTGATGTACTAACCACTACACCACCACTGCTTCCTACATGTATATGGCATAAGCATGTGTTTTTTGCAATTACTTTGTGATCTGGTTGCCAGTTACCTTCAGTTCATTTGAAATGCTCTTTCCTTTTTTAACAAGAAACCCCCAATGGAGTATACAGTGTGCACCATCCCTCAATTTTTCAAATAGACTGTGCTTAACAACATTTTAAGCCAGTGACTGTGGCAAGGAAAATCTTAAGTGAACCTGATACATAATTTAATTCACCCTTCTCAACATCACACTCCTCATTCTAAGCTGCTTTGACAGTACGATGCTTTGCAAGTGTTCACCTGATTTTTCATCAAGAGAGAATTAGTGGGAAAAAAACACAACAATAGATTCATTTGTGCCCCTTGGTTTCTTTCCTTGTGATCCAACACAAGAGGAAAAGCTTGAAAAATCAAGGATATCTCCAGAGCTGTTGTAGAATGACAAAATGCATCTCGCCCCAAAATTAGCTCCTTTACTGTATTAGCAAGAGTCTGTTGAAATGGTCAAGCCCAAATTTCTGAAGTGTGTACAAGCAAGCAATTTCAACACAGTTGTCTCCAAAAGTAGACTGAGGTTATTGGTGTCCTCTCATGTCATCCAAGTAATATCAAGTACAGTAAAATGAAAAATTAAGGGTTTTTCAGAACTCATTTTAATATGCACTTATTGACTGAGTGGGAGGGCCGGACGGGACAATATTTCGCTCGAGGTCATGGCGTACGGACCGAGCGCAGCGAGGTCTGTCCGCCATGACCGAGAGCCAAATAGTTTCCCATCCGGCCCGACCTAACTCAGTCAATAAGTATTTTATAATATGACTAGAAAGTACAGGAATAGCCGTGCAGTGCGAGGTCACTTGAACTCTAGCGAGGCCGGACCGGCTCACGTCAACCTGTCTGGCCCCACTCACATCACCTTGCGATTCTATTTTCTGTAGGATTGCGTCAGCGGGGCCGTATGGTCATATTATAGTACAATTTATTACATGGCTAAGACAGTGAAAGGGCCAATAATTTAAATCAACCAATCAGATTGCTTGATTGCCAGTCCAATATTCTCTAAGTATTGGAGCGGGCATTGTCCCGAATGATCCCGCGATCCTCCCGCCCGCAGGAGTCGTGTAATAGATCTCTTTTTAACAAAGCTTACTCAGGATTGTACTAGGAGAATATTGGCCCTCGGTCTTTTTTGTATTGGACTGGCAATCAAGCATTCTGATTGGTTGATTTCAGTTATTGGCCCTTTGACTGTACTGTGAAGACCTCAGGCCGATGTTCTCCCAGTATGGCCCTTGCGCTTGGTCAGTAAGATATATATAATACATGACAAAATTAATGCTCATTTAAAAATATTACATTTAAACTTATTTCAGGGCAAGATTCTGTTTCTTGTTTGATCAATCCAAAATACTCAAGAGTGTGTTAAAGGTGATTCCCTAGAAATCAAAATTGACATCACATTTTCTTTAAACTTTCCCTGATTGTTTCCTATAATATAGTGATCTGAAATTGCAATAAAAAATATAGGTCACCTAGCTTGTTTAGGAGAAAACTACCGCTTATTTACTGAGGGAAGACTAAATCTTCAAAGGAAACTCTATTGCTTCAGAGTGCACGCCCGCTTGTGCACGCGCATATGACACAAGATATTATGCGCAGTAGTGATGCGCAATGCAATACTAGGGAATCACCTTAAATGTGAGTCATGTGACACATGGGCTACAGTGTATGTTTTGATGAGTGACAATGTGATTACCTTTGCCCCACAATCTGTAAATCATGTATGTTCTTATTTTCAGTGATTTTATTCACATACTCTATTCATTCATGTAGCTTGAACTTATACTAAAAAATGTCATGTGTCTCACAGCTGTAAAGAACCAATTAAATTAATGTAATTATTGTAAATATTTTAAATTGGTTGTCATGATACACTTTGAAGTGATAAGTGAAAGGACAGAACAATGCAGTTATGAGTTTTGCTTAAAAGAAAGACTTGCTAAGTAAACAAAATATGATCTTCCCTTTGGCACTTTCATGTAAAAATTTACAAATTTCATGTATGAGGGTGGTTATAATACACGTCAATACATAATTCAATTCAAATTCAAGTCATCTAATAGATGATTTGAATTTGCACCCTTTTTCAACTTCAAAGATAGGGAAAAAATTGACTGTGTATTATAACCACCCTCAGACATGTCTCACATGAAATTTGTAAATATTTTAAAAGAAGTATGTAAGAGGAAGGGTACAAGCCATGGAATGGGGACAGGGTGGGGCCTCATAAATCTAAATTGTGTGGTTTCAAGAAATATTGACTTTTATTACCATTCCAGGTAGTTTTGAATCATAATCATGTAAAAACGTTCATGACAGTAGCTGGGACAAAAAATGTATTTAAACTACATACACAGCATTTAAATATGTTTCACTGTTGGTGTTAATGGGACTTAAGTAAACTTTACATATTACATATTAGTGTAAACCTACTAAGGTTCTATCACGAACACTGTTCTCTTATTGGCTACGCTACTCACTATCTATTCTGTTGTAGAAAGTGAGTAGCCTTATGGCGGCCGCTTCTTCGCGTTTTCAAAGTGTCTGTGAATCTGAGTATTTGAACATCTAGTAGATTTATACTACAACACTCTTGATTTCTATCTTGTGATAGTTGATTCGGGCTTCACCCTCATCAACTATGTACATATTTGCATACTATGTAAATATTGGTTTGATTCTTACCTCCAAAAATTTATTCTCAAGGTGCCAATCTGCTAATTGAAAGAAGAGCCCTTGTAAACGTCCCCCTTTTGTGTATGCATTGCTCACTGAGAACTGTCCTTCCAGCCCACGCTCTAGGGTCTTTTGGTCTCCAACAATAGGAAGTCGGTCAAACTTTTCTTCGCCACTTAAGTTTGCTTGTGGTACCCACTCGTGAAGGTTTCTAAGAATGTCCACCATGTCCTCCCCCCGGTTTTCATCTTTAAACTGAATTCCTAGGTGTACCTGAAAATCAATGGCTGTTCCATTATAATTAACAAACTAGATGAAACACTTGCACGTTTCAATGCTTAATATTTTTAATAAATTATCAGTCTTGAATTTTGTTTCTTATAAAGCCAACCTGCTGAAATGTGTACCATAGGGTACATTAATTGCTATGCCGCTGTTTGGGGTGCATTGGTGGGAGGGTGTACTTGTGGTTTAAACCAGTTTTGTTGGTGTTGTTTTTGGAGGTGGAAGTGAACATTTTTAATCTAGTTCATTTTTTCCCTTTTGAGACAAAAATTTAAAAACAGTAATTCAAACTATAACATGCAACCAGAGGGATATCAGGGAACATTATTTTTTGATGGGGACTGTACCTTTGTTGTAGGCTTTTTCATTTCTTCTGAATATTTATGCTTCATGTGGCTTGGCACAATATCTTTGAAAATTTCAAAAGATGGAAAGTGTTCCACAAAAACTCTTGACACTAGGACTGCAAAGTCATTCATGATTTTCTTGTGATCCTCAAGTGCTGGCAAAATGTCTCTGTTTGGCAGATCTACAATATCTGCAAGTGGCTTGTCATCAGAAAATTCAACTGGATTTACCCTGTCGAAAACTGCATTGTGATTGCACCAGTGATGATCTTTATTCTGATTCTCAGATGTTATTTCAGATGCCTCAATCCTTATGTCAAGGTTGTCCAAAACCAGACAATAACTTGAAGGTCTCACTTTTGCCAGCTCGGTCAGTTGTTGTGTCAAATTGTGCAGTGCCACTTTGCTCTGTTTGATGTCTTGTACCAAATCAGCATGTGATGTCATATCAGCATTTGCGTTCAATGTCGTCTCCAGCTCCATCACTCTTGTGCTCAACTCCTTTCTCTGCTGTTTCAGTCTGCTCTCTTTTTTCAAGTAATCTGTCACCTGTTCTCCCTTTTGAATCAGCTTGGTGTTGTAATCTTCACCAACCTTGTCTAGTGCTCTGTTAATGCTTGTAGGTGACATTGAGAGGCCCAAATGATTTAGTCTAATAAATCCCTACGAAGGAAAAATGTATACTTTAGTATTGTCATTCTAGCCCCAAAACGAAGAGATTAGACCGATCTGGGGCATTTGGGTGGAAGAAAATAACCGGTGCCTTTGATCTACCAAGGGCTACTCATTATTCATGAAGACGTGCGTCCGCTTACAATGTGTACCACTTCCAAGAGGATAGAGCTATAAAAGCAGTCCTAGAGCGAACTTTTAATCAGTTGTACAATAATTCATTTTCTCTTTGCAACTGCATTGGTATGGAGTAAATAATAGAAAGGTGGTTTTCTGCAAATAATATGTTTCAGCTTAGAGTTGGATCATTTACCTTCTTTGCCAGTCCTCCAGCTTTCAGCATAAGACTAATCACATAAGGAATTAAGCTCATGACAGGGTCACGAAGTTTCAACAGAATTCCAGCTGCAAGACAGATTCCTGGATATCTTTTCGCGTCTGACCGACCACATACAAATTTAGGATCCGCAGCTGCCTTTAACATCTTGTGTAGAAGGGGAGCTTTTACCTCGATCTCCTTTCCTGCCGTGCTCCAAGAGAAATTTAACATTGATTCCTTTGTAGGTGTCCTCAAGTAGGAAGGTGATTTTGCCGAACAAAGTAGCTTGGCCTCACCGCTTATGACATTACACATATGTTCTTCTACACACTCTTTGAGTTTTGATGATGACAGCATTGCAGTGACAATAGATCTGTAGTCACTTCCTCTTGCTAGTGCTTTTCCAAGCTTAGCCAAATCTTCCGGTAGCTCTCTTGATTTTTTGCCGCTTGAGTAGTTGACAGTTACCTATTGAAAATAAAGAAATCGTTTTATTTTACTTTATTGCTTTTAATTAGCTTTTTTAATTTTATGAAAGGAAAGCCTTTGTCGTATATTTTTTAAATTTCCTCTTACGAGCTTCTTAGCGCACGAAAAGTTGAGATTAATATTTGTTCTTTTCCGATGCTAAATTTACAAATGTTTTTATACTCCCATAAACTCTTCTGATCAATTTTTGCCGAAAAAGCCATCAATAGACTCGTGTTAGACACGTGTTTGCTAAGAAAAAGGTCGCCAATTGACAGAATTCAGACCAAACTCAACCGAAACGATAACAGAAAGTTTGCTATAAATGTACGCAAGAATGTCAAAATGTTTTCCTTTGTATGCCAGTTTCTTCATTTTTCATGGAGAACATAATTATATACATGTAGTTTTATGGAGAACGTAAACTTGGTGAATTTTCCTATTGAATTTTTCGAAAAATAGACCAATTGCGAGAGAAAAATGCCGACAACCTGGCTTCAATTTTAAGTTTACGTTTCCTCTGCGGTCCGCAATATATTTAATTTTTATTAGTTCATTGTCATTGTGTTGCTACGGTATTTTTGCGGGCTGTACTATTATTAAGGGATAAATATCTCGGAAGAAATTCAACTGCGAAATCCTGAAAATAATTAAGATGTTTTTATCTTACTTCTCACGCGTTTGGAAACAAATCCAGGTTGATTTTTTCCATCACTTCATAATACGTAAGTCTTCATGATCATCGGGTGACTGATACTCTTTGCTCATTTTAATACTTTTAGCATGAAATAATAACGTTGACGGAAATCTTGTTTCCACATAAATAGCTTATCGACATTTCATAATCAGACTCATGAATGACCCTTCCGAAGCGTTTCTACCAGATGAACGGACGTTTCAAACTGGCAAAGTTTTAAAGCTATTGCCGCGAGCATGAGCATTATGTCCTGTGAAAGTTGTCACTGGATAAAACACAAGAACTAACCTGAACTCCACCATTGTCCTCTTTGACAATATTTAAATCTTCTGTTGATTGAGGGATTGGCTTGTGACAAAATAAAAATCCAGGAGAAATCATCTTTGTGACGGATGATAACGGCCAAGGACCTAACAACCGTTGAACTATAGGCTGTGGCGCTTTTGCTTCTTTATCTTCAACACTTTCACAGGAAGTAACAGGGGAACAACTTTTACAGGCAGGGATAGAGGGACTGAAATTAAGGCTTTTGACAACTCCTTTTCCAGATAAACTTGTCCAATGTTGTCTCTTGGCGTCGGGTGACTGGCGAGGGGTGACATCGGAAGGGAGGCAGCGTTTTGTGCGTTGTTCAACTTCTTCAAACCGATTTAAAATGGAAACTTTCAGCAATTCAATGCTGGCTTTAAGTTTAAAGTACTTTTCAAGGTCCCTGTAACAAGGAGTTTCGCACACGTAACGATGAGAGTAATCAGTCAACCCCACCGGCAACACTTGCGCAACTTTTTCCACCAAATTTCCCCCCAGAGATCGCCTTCTTCGAGTATTCGACTCCTCCCTTCCACAAAGAAAACAACCATCGTTTTCTGGACATCTCACGAACTTTTCGGGCGTGGTTAGTGTTGTTTCCGACATGAGCGACATGAGCTACTTGATATTTCGCTTTTCAAGATAGTAACAATAAACACGCAACTTAATCGTCATTTGCATAATTATGTAAATGACGTTTCCATTTTCCGCATAATTGTAATGACGTCATGGACAAGCAACCAAACCCGTGCGCCCAGCCGTGAGGTGGAGAGAATCGCGGGCGCATCGAGACACCCACGGCTGGAGACTGAGCCTACGCGGACCGTGAAGCAGAACTGGCTCCTGGGGGCGAGACATCATGCCTGAGCATGCGCATTCCTTGTCACTTTGTTATTTCAACACACCGCCATTTTGTCAGGCAAGAAACTGCAAGAAACAACCACAGTTTATTCATTATTTTGTAAAAATGGAGCGTACCTATCTTCTTATGCTGTTATGTCTGTCAATCGGTGAGTAAATATTCCTGTGATAAGCAACTTTATTCATTTTTGTTTCGCTATGTTCACTGTAAGTAGAAATCCATGCCAAGATTTGTCATTTCGTGTACTTTGTTTGGTCAGGGGGCACCCAACGAATATTGTTTACTGGAAAACGCTTTAATATAATGGCGTTTTACAGTTTATTCCATATCATTTTAGCGCATTTAAAGAAAATTGTGCGAAAGCTAATTCGGTTCTAGTAGCTGAATATCTCAACGGCAGAAAATTTTATTGAAAGGGATCTTATAATTTAAGCCTAAGCTTTCTACTAGTAAGCTTAAAGGGTTTTAAAGCTACTTTCTCCTTTCCGCAAATCCTAGCTTGACGTTATTTCGTTCCCAAAACGACACTTTCTTGATCTCTCCGAAAACAAAAGGCGTCACATTTTCCTCCATTTTACGAAAGTTCGAGGTGATATTTTACTCCGGAAAACTCTAAGTTTTAGTCAGAATTAATTACGACTTTTTAAGGCGACTGAAGCCTTCTAAACAACTTTCCACTGAAACAATTCCCTGGGTACTCCTGTTTGATTTGTGGTGATAAAAGGAAAAGGTGAAAGGAGGCTAAAATAACATATTAAAATTGATGCTAAGTTAGGGACGCCCAACAAAGAAGGGTTAGGAAAACGCTTGGAATGGATTACTGTTTTTCCATATAATTTTAGTGCCTTTGTTGGTTCTTTCAGCTCAATATTTCAGCGGCAAAAAAAAATAGGGAAAGGGATCTTATCTCTTGTTTGATTTGTGGCGAAAGAAGGAAAAGATGAAAAAAGACTAAAATATCATTATCAAAATTCATACTGATATGATATCATGTATTTTTTTAGTACCGAATTGCGAAGAATAGGGCAAAAGTTTGAGTTTTTGCTGACAAATCAAGCCGGTTATCAGCCTAAATTTTTAGTTAAACGTGTTCACTGTATGGAACTTCTGGCTCAGAAGATTTGTAGATTTGCGAACGAATTAGTTTTGAAATTAAATCAACGAGTGATAATACATGCTTTCTATATTTCTCGCATGAAAGTATAAGAAGATGATTAAACGGTCGCACTCAAACAGGCATTTCCCTATGAAAATCGAAAATGCTTAGCTTAAATGAAAGTTGGTAAATGGCTAAATTTTAGCTGTCAGCTTAAAGAAACAACGGGACTTTTTTCTGATAGCTAAGGTGGTTTAATCTTCTCCAGAGTAAAAGAGGTTCTGAATTTGTTGTTTCCCTAAGCTGCTGTTACATGTAACAATTTTTCGTATAACGTGGCTCTTGCAACTTGTTTCGCCACACTCTTTTGTCCTTTTTTTTTTGCGAGACAATTTGCATGACAATTGTAACGTGTAACATTGTACGTGCAACTTGCAACAAATTTTTTGCAAGGTAAGTTGCAGGGAAAGTTGTTACGTGTAACAGCAGCTTTAATAGTTCGTTATTCTTGACACATCCTCTATTCGGATTCGTATCGTATTTACCCCAGACATATTCGAATTCCATACGTTTAAACTCCACCAATAAATCTGGCGACAGGTATAGACAGTCATATATGAGGTCTTTCTGCGTGTAGTACTCATTGTCTTCTATTATTTGCGAGGTATTGTATTTTTGGTCTTGTTTTGCATTTGTATTATTGTCGTTCTTTGTTCCTTTTGTTTTACGTCATCTGTGCTCCGGTACACACAGAAAGAACCCATATATGGATGTCATTTACCTCTGATGGCAGGCATAAATATATTCGGATTCAAAAGAAAAGAGCCCGTCTGCATGTTTTAGTTTCTTAGAATTTGAATCGAATGTTTCCACCTTGGAAACTTTCATTAAAAATCTGGTAAATTTTTGCCTATTGATTGATGGGTTAGAGCAGTTTTCAATTGAGTGTCAAAAGTAATTACACAATTGCTTTGGTTTTGCATTGCTACGCTTTGTGATTGGCTAAAAAATCTCGCGCCACTTTCTCGACCAATCAGAAGTGAAACCAAAACCAATCGTGACTTGCTCGCACGCGTTTTCCCGCGCTTGGCGCCGCCGACATGTAATTTGCTTCGAGCTCTGATTGGTTCATTGGATTGTTTACGACTGCTGTGATTGGTCAGAGTAATTACTTTGGTTTTGATTTCACGACACTCAATTGAAAACTGCTCTGACTGATGGCTAAGAAATGAACATATTTTTTAACCTTATTACAATGCGATGCTCCTTACTGTGGGCACCCAGCAAACTTTTTTACAAATTAGCCAATCAGAGAGAGCGTGAATTCAATTGACGGGCACGCCTCCTCGCAAAGTTGAGCATGATGGAATTTAATCTTGTCGCTTCGTGTTTATTTATTCACTTTATTGCTTCATAGGAAAATAATTAAAGAGTTTGCGGGTGATATCGTGGAAACTTGTAAGAAAGTTTTTTCGCGGTAAGGCGCGTCGCACTGTAAAATAAAATTCACAAGCTTTCAAGTCAGTACTATCTTAATAAAAAAAAAATACAAATTTAAAAAGTAATAAACCTGCTGAATCGTGGTGGAGGAGCGGTGTTTGTTCAATCTCAAGTTCAGTGGTTCAAGCGCTGGTCTCGACCGTCTTTTTGTTTCCCAAGATAAGAAGCTTTGCTCCACATTTTCTCTCTCCACCAGGATGTATAAATAGGTGCGGGATGTAAATGGGGTTACCCTGCAAGAGACTAGCATCCCATCCAGGGTGGACTGAGTAGTACTCCCACTCGGTGGTTGCTTTATGATGCTACAGAAACCAGGGGTCAATTTAATAAAACTTTTACAAGTGTAATTTACAAGTGTGGCTATTGTTTTCAAGCTCTCAAACAATGGCTACACTTGTAACATACACTTGTAAAAGTTTTATTAAATTGACCCCAGGTTGTGCTCCGGCCATGTTTCTGTCGCGTAGGAAGCCTGTGGCACGGGTGTAAATTAACCTTATTGTTGAATCACGATGAATTGTCATTTCAGCTGTCGGCCCTGTAATATCGCAAGGCGGACATGTACATCATGTACATGAAGAGGAGAGACAGTTTGATGTGGGAGGTGTATCTTGCAAAGCGCTTGGCCACTCAGGAAAAATCATGTGTGTTCGTGTGCATAAAAATGAAGGAAAAGGCGACTTTACTGACCGCAACAGTGATCGTGTTGTTTTAGGGTTTGACAGCCTACAGGTAGGGCGTATTAATATGACAAAAGAATTGAACATTTGTCAAGTTCCCAAATATTCTTTTTGAAAAGAACATCTGGTAAAAACCATTGCCAATCGGATCGGTAAATTGTTTTATTCCTGTCCGGAGTGACTTTTGTTCCCTAATTTTAAAAGCTTATTTTGCACACACAATAATACTAGTATTAATCGTTTGTGCTAAAGGAAACTGCTAAAGGAAACTGTTTAAAACTTGACAATGGAGTCAAGATAGCTTCGAAACGCCGCTACAGTTTCCTTTCGTTAATTTTTTATTGTCAATTACTTATTTTGCACATTGACATTTGATTACAATACAAGGGTCCTCCGTCCATGTGAAGGGCATTTTCGAGAGTTGAAATCTGAAAGCTATCCTCGCTTCTAGTTTAGGTTGGTAAACCATTTGCCAGTGCGGCATTCATCATCATCCATGTCATCGCAGATTTTTTTTAGAAAGCTAATGACAACCTCCATTACAAAACAAACAATATTGAAGGGTATTTTTCAGGTTAAGAACAAAATGCACAGCTCCGTCAGCTAAAAGTTACAGGTGACTCTGGGAATAACTGAATGGCATCACCAGCCCTCCTCGAGCAACCTCGGCTTCAAGTCTTACTCCGCTTTCAAAATGGCGGGCCGGGCGTAGAAACCCCTGGCACGGGTCAAGCCCAAATCATACCGTCCAGAAGGACGTCGGACACCTTATTGAGACTCATATAACGGAGTAACTGGTTAGCTTTCAGTTGAGGTTGGGGGTAGCAGTTTATATAGTTAAATTTAGGACTAAGCAACCCGAGAAGCTAGGCGGTACAGTGGTACGGTAGGCCATGTAAGCCTAAGCCTAGCTGAGGTCACAGGTTCAATCCTGAGTGGGGATTTTAGATTTTCTTTTTTACACTTAAAAATTTATTGAAAATAAAATTCTAAGTGTCGACATTACGTTATATAAGTCTCAATAAGGTGTCCGACGTCCTTCTGAACGGTATGATTTTGGCACAACCCTGGACACGTCTGCAAAAAAACTCCAAGAATGGCGAAGTATATTGTCACTTGACACATGACAAAATACCGTCTTTGGAGGTTATTTCCAGCGATTTGTAGACAACAAAACACTCCACGATTCTTGGAGTATTTTGACTGCATTGTCCAGCGGTTTCTACGCCCGCCATTTTTAAAGCGGAAAAGGGCCTGGGGACGAGGTTGTCCCGAATCGGACAACATGTTCTCCTCTCTGAATTTACGATTATCGTTAAGTGTCAAGTTGCTCTGAATTTACGATTATAGTTAATTCAGAACACTGTTTCCCAGGACATTTCAGAAAAGAAGAAATAAAAAAACCCATGTTATTTGGACTGGATTCGAACCCGGAACTACCGCTACTAGGAACGTCTTCTTACCACTAGACCACCGAACAACAAGGCGATGGGAAATTATATCTGCAAGATATTTATTTGAGTCTTGCATAGAATATCATTGATCTACAGTTATTAGGCCTAAGCGCTGATTTCAAATGGTTAGCTTTTTGTTGAGGTTTGGTGATCAAGCTTTTCCATTTACTTTCTGAAATTATTTTCAAGCGAGTGATTTTATAGGCTTACTATAGGGTGTAGAATAAGGGCATGAATTTTATGTTAAAAAATAAGGTTTGCTCAACCAGCAGCGTGGTGGTCTAGTGGTTAGAAGAGAGGATAAGTCGGCGAAGGGTCGTAGGTTCGAGTCCTGTCCGAACACTAAGGATTGTTCTTTTTCAACAAAAATGCTAACTTCCCAGAATTCCTTTCAGACTGTCAGTGTTCTGAATTAACTATAATCGTAAATTCAGATCAATTTGACACTTAACGATAATCGTAAATTCAGAGAGGAGGACGGGTTGGATCGGAATGAAGATTATCGCGCTTGGACCCAAGCTTTCAAGAGCTCTTTTTGCTCACAAAGCGCTTAAAAATGACCTGGGAAACCCGACTGAAACCGAATATGTGATTTCTTGATTTTAGTAAATTCTTGGCTTGCACATGACGTCATAAAAATTCAAAAATCTAAACTTTACATCCTGCAAAGCTGTTTCTAACATGGCATGTAGATACCAGTGTTGCAATCCTTCACAAAAAGTTTCATGTTTTAACGATGTTTTGCTTCCGATTTGTAAAGGCTTTAAATATGTCACGCAATTCGTCACGCTATTTCAGATAGGACGTGAAAATAAACAAAATTGAACCAGTTGAAAATAATTTTTACATTATAGATTTTTATAAGCCGATTTAATGTAACTTACAGTGAATCCAATCTTTTGTGCTGCGATTTTTTGCGTAATTATGACTTTGAAGTTTTGGCCGCCATGTTGATGTACCAAAGTGGTACACCAAGATGGCCGCTCCATACATTTTCACTAAAAATGTCTAATACTCGTTGGCCTGTAACTCTTGAACGAAATGCTCTGGCGCTTCAAAATTTGGCCCAGATGTGTAGTTTTAAACTCTGTACAATTCCATAAACGTTTTGGAATCGAAATCTGTTTTTTAACGCTTCTGAATTTTGATATGACAGGATATGACGTCAGTGCAAGCCAAGAATATTAAAGTCATTTTGGAATAATCTTGAAATGTTTCAACACTGCCGGAATATTCAAATCTCTCTCTACAGGAGCGAAACAAGGGTGGAAACATTGTCGGAAAAGTCGGACGTCGAAGGCATTTATTCAGCTCGTTTAAAGAACAAGTGTTTACCTTCTCCCCCCTGAAAATTGGCAGCTACCAAGGACTTCGTGTAAAAAACTTCAACTACACGTCTATTCTTCCCGGTCCCAATGCGTCCCTCACCGTCATGGCGTACATGTTTGAGGAGTCTGGAAACATCACCTTTGGCAATGAGACTTCCGAGATGAGAAAGGGGATGCTCAAGTTTAACATTCAGGTAACTTGTAAGTTGTTGCTTGAGACTTTCGTTGTTTTAATAGACTCAGAAAATAGTTTAATATTACTGTTTTAATGTATTACTACTATATATTACTATATTTTTACCACATATACGTTTTTTTGTTGGTAAAATTTTATATTAGGGCTCCCATTGATAGCAGTATATATACTGAAGGGATCACCCTGTTAAAATAAAGGTGTCTGTCTATCTTCAGATCCCCCCCGCCCTCTACCCCCAGATGCCATGAACCTCTTTAGAACCTCTAATTTCATTGGACCTGGGTATCACGCAGCTCTGTTGTTTTCAGGGGCTAGGGTCCATTATTCTGTTCTATGTTCTATTGTTTTCTCAGTCAATCCCGTGAGACGTTTCGAGAGGTTCATGGCGCCTCCCTTAACCCCACCGTTTCACTCTGTCTTACTCGCATCTCACCCCACTGTACGTCTTAGACGTTTCTCAAAACGTCTCCCTCTTCAATGGAATGGTTCATGACTTTTGGCGATACACAGAGTTCTGTTTTGGACGGTCTATTTGTTTATTGACTTGGCACCGTTTAATTTTTAGTGACGTCCTTCCAAGTTTGAACACCAAATGCTCTGTTGTAAAAAATTACGAACATTGTATTGGTTAGAGCGCTATATAAGTTTTTTCATTATATTATATAGAACTAGCGTGAGGACCGTATTGGGGAAATATTGGTCTCGTTCTGTTTTTGCGTAAACCTGCAATGCAATGAGAATGATTGACCTTACATCCACGGTGTATAACTTGCTGTCGGTTGTAATTATTTCGCTGATTCGAGGCGATTTTAACGAGTTGGGGAAACCTAGGAAGAGTGAACTCGTTAAAATCGCCTCAAATCAACGAAATAACTACACAGGCAGCGAGTAATACACCGTGAGAGAAGCATTTTTATTAAGACATTTTTTATTCCTAGTTCTTAGAACATGTTGTAAATATTTATTCCCAGACAAATCCTTATATTTTCGCCATATTCGCTAATACGCAACGTATTAATAATTATGGTGTTAGTGTCCTTAGAGGACTCACAACTTAAGCTTGGTCTGCCTGTGGTTACAGTGACATTTCGGGCTTTCATGTTACAGATAGACAACTGGAAGTTTTGCAACATCTCACTTGAGGACTGCGACGCTGGTGATGAAGGAGAGTTCATAGATGTTAGCTTGACCATCAAAAGCAAAGGCAAGCCCAGGGCCCACTCTGAGGAGGAAGTCATAAAACCAACTAAACACCGTCGTCCCAGATGCTTTAAACGACAGAAATATAACAAATGTCCCAAGGAGTTTGATATCGGAGGAGGGTCGGAAATGTTACTTAGCTCGCAGGTAACAAGTCTGTGAAAGGGACACTGTCCCGCCGAAATAACGAAACTGTGTTTACTTAAATTCCATGTTAGAGCAGTTTTCAATTGAGTATCGAAAGTAATTTCACAATTGCTTTGGTTTTGCATTGCTACGCTTTGTGATTGTCTAAAAAATCTCGCGCCACTTTCTCGACCAATCAGAAGTAAAACCAAAACCAATGGTAACTTGCTCGCACGCGTTTTCCCGCGCTTGGCGCCGCCGACATGTAATTGTTTCGAGCTCTGATTGGTTCATTGGATTGTTTACGACTGCTGTGATTGGTCAGAGTAATTACTTTGGTTTTGGTTTTACGACACTCAATTGAAAACTGCTCTATATCGCCAAATGCCACAAAATATATAACTTAATTGAGTAAAAAGATTCTATAGAGCAAAACAGAAGCAGTAGTTTGGTGAAAAAGTGCAGGATTACAAGGATGGAAGTGGATTACAGTTCATCAATTTTGATGTCGTGACAGGTGGTTAAGAAATATTCTGGTGGAATTTTGAGTTTTTTGGTCGTTATTTTGTCGTTTTATTACTCGTGCCGGCACGGCAACGAGTCAAGGGTTGGCCTGCGTTTTTCTCTTTTCCTCCGTGTTTTCGTATCTACTTTTGTGCATTGCGTTAGATCTGGGTACGAGGATACGCACGCATGCACTGCGAGAAATTTTGAGCCCACGGTACTTGGGATTCGGTTTAATCGGCGTCGTTTTGCAAGCCTGAAGCGAAACAAATTTGGGTTTTATTGTTTGTAGCTGTTTGCTCGTGACGGATACAGTAACAAGGTAAAATTTGCCCTCCGTTTTTCTTTTTATTCTTTTTGTTTTCGTCTGTTATTTGTGCATCGCATTAGTTCTGGGTACGAGAATACGCACGCATGCAAGCGAAGCGAAACTAATTTTGATTTTATTTGCCTGTTGTTGTGTTACGTAAGTGTTCCCCGCGAGTAACGTACATTACCGGTACGAGTATAGGCTACGGGTAGCCTCTTGTTTTATATATCTTTGTGTTCATCACTATTGGCGATTTTGTCTTCCTATTTTTACATAATAAAGCAAGCTTAAAGCGAGCTCCAGGCCATAAAATTCATCATTAAAACACGATATTTCAGCCGGAACAGTGTCCCTTTAAGTCTGTGACAATCTTGTAGATTAGCGATTCACGAAGCTCCCAAATAAATTTGTCGATGGTGCTCACCGGACAGTAAATTTAGAAATCTTGTTTTCAAAGGATCATGTATTGTTGGCGTTGCTGCAATTTATTCTTACCCCAGTAAGTCTGAATAAACGCCTGTCCTCAATTTGATCCCCACCACCTCCCTCAAATGTCACTGCATGGGAAACGGAGTAACACGTCGGGGGTTAATGGGGAGGGAATGCTCATTCAGAGGCATGTCATGCATGGAGATTTTGACGTTTTTGGATTAAAACTGCCCCAAATTAAAACTAAGTAACTTTTCTTAAAGCGGCACCTAACCCCCATTTTTTTTTTCTTTTAATCAATTCAATGTACGTTGAAAAGTCGAATAGTGAAATATTTCTTGTTTTTAACGTCGCGTTAGTGAGTTATAGAGATTTGAATTTACAAAATGCTAATTAGATGACGTCAAATCAAGACTTTACCATCATTTCTATTTCAATTTACAATACGCAGTTCACAGCTTAAGGATAATCAATTTAAGAAATACTAAATAAAAACTGTTAATAGTCAATTGATTTGTAAAAAAATATTACTTGGAGGTGGAAACAAGTAGTTGTATAATAAACGATTCTTGATTTGACGTCATCTTATTAACATTTTGTAAACTCAAACCTCTATAATTCACTAACGCAACGTTAAAAACAAGAAATATTTAACTATTCAACTTAAAAACTTAAAAAACAAGAAATATTTAACTATTCAACTTTTCAACGTACATAGAGTTGATTAAGCAAAAAAAAAAAACAATTTTGGGTTTAGGTGCACTTCAAATGCACTTTAAATGCTTTGTAATTCCCCAGGATATGTCATTCAGTTGTCTCGTTTCACACAATTCATATTTGTATGTCACGCTAAGAAGTTTTATCGTTTTAAATCTGTTTCCTCTTCAAATTTTTTGACTTCAAACTCAGTATGGAAAATTAAATCCGATCTGTGGACTTCAAATGGACTTTTCAAAAACAGAACAACACGCAAATCACAGTCGATGCATAAACTGACCAGCCCGCTGATAGGTTTGCTGAAAACACATTGCCAGAACACGGCTTACAAGCCGTCTTGTTTAAGTTAAATTTTGACAATGCCATATCACCTCACCTCACCTGTCGTGTTTTTATGTCACGGCATTTTTCTCTTCTGGGAGGCTCCTGTAAAACCGCGTTGGGCGAATTTCTCTTTAACAATCGAAACCCTTGTAATCCGCACTTAACACTTTTTAACGGGGGACGGGGGGTGGGAAGGGGAGCATTTTACGGTATTAACTTCGCCAGCAGACGCGCGCGAGAATCCAAGATTTTATATTCACGAGATGGCTCTTAGAGCCCTTTGACTACTTTTAGAGTACTAGTTTGTAGAATAATTTTAAACAAAACTGGACCATTATTTTGGGGTTTCTACTAATATAAATAATTATTTTGGCTTTTTATTTCAACACTAAAAATGGAGAAATAAATCAATTTCGGTGTGCTTTACTAGCCTTTTAGGTCTTAATTCTTGAATTAAGGTGGTACAATTGGCTAAAAAGCTTACAAAAACGACCCATTTTAAAACATTTCTTCAACTCTGTTTAAAATGCCAAGGAAGAAGTTATTATATAATTTGTATCGTAGAATTCGAATCTGCAATCAAAATTTGCATTTTGGGCCCGGAAGTGGGTGAAATTCGATACCTCACAAGAGGTATAAAAATCAGTTATTTGTATTTTTTTTATTTTTCTCTTTAACAAATGGCTACAATTTTTGTTTTACAAACTATTAAGAAGAAAATAATTTAAATGTGACTTAGCCGCAGTTTAACACTAAATCCTGTGTTAATAATATTAACACATATTAAAAGTAAGCCACTCTTTGGGGTATACATTTTAATATCCCCTGGGTATAGTTGATGAATGGTGTCAAGCATAGCTGGGGGATATATCAGCGACCATCTGCCCCCAATGCCCCCTAGCCTTCACATAAATGACAGAACAAATACAACGTTACAGTTTCTCAAAATTATATGGGATGGTTGTGAGAGACCTGTCCACTAGTAACTCTTGCTATAGAGAAAGTTCAGCAACATGAACTAAGGATTATCAGTTGACCCTAGCTGAGAACTGGGTCTTCATCTTTAGCAACAAAAAAGTCTCCCGGGGTTATTGATGAAGAAGAGAGAACATAACTGACAACTAACTCGTTTCCCTCTGACCTGGAATAGACTCAAACTATTCATAGTATAAAGGTATTGTAAATTTCACTCATACGCTCAACTCTACAAAGTGTTGCAAGTTTTTTTGGCCTTATCAAATCAATAGGTTTGCAATAATAACTAATTTTAGACTAGCAATGAAACAAGTAACTTCTTGCACCAAAAAACTGAACATCACGAAAAGCAAACAGTAAACATTCTTTTCATCGAGCACGTGGAGTAGTTGTGAATTTCACACCATGGTTTTAACTAACACTGCTCCACTTTGTGCTATTTGCCACCATTTAGGCTAAAGGCGCTGTTACACTAGGCAATGTTTCGTGCAACTTGTCTCGCAATTTTGTTGCGACACAAGTTGCGTTGGAAAAATTGCCAAGTGTAACATACCCGCAACAAACATTTTTCGGAATTTTTTTGTTGCCGCAATCGTTGCGAGAAGAAGAACTCAGTTCTACTTTTTGCAACGATTCTCGCAACGCTGAAACGATTTTTTCAAGCGTTGCGTAGTGTAACATTCTTCCTGTAACTTGTGTCGCAACGTTTTGTGACATCAGCCAATTAAATTGCTCCTTTTAGCGCACGTGCGTTGTTGCCTCGAAGACAAATGGCGGCTAAAAGTGACTCTATGGCCACGACAGTACCCAGAATGACAGACGTTGCGAGAAACATAGCGTAGTGTAACACACCTCGTGCAACTTGTCTCGCAGCACCGCAACGCACGGTTTTTAGCTGTTGCGAGACAGGTTGCACAAATCATTGCCTAGTGTAACAGCACCTTAAAAGATCAATGGATATATATCGAACTTCGTTAGGAAAAGGAATTATCACTGAATTATGTAAGCTTAGGCCCGGTTCAGACGCCGAACTTTTCATGAGCCGAACCTAATACCTTGAATTAAGTACATGAAAAGTTCGGCGTCTGAATCAGTTAAGAACGGCCATTTGAATTTGGAACGGCTCGGCCGTTCTTCCCGCTTGGCCCAGCCGGGAATTTCGGCCTTGGAACGGCTTTGATTCAGACGCCGAACTTTTCATGAGCCGAACCTAATCGCATAAATTATTATAACTTATTTTATATAGGACGACTGGTGCGTGTTCTGGCATCGTCCGCCATGTTTACACTTTGCCTGAAAACAGCTGACCTTTCGATTTGTTTCTCTTCAAACTGAATTAAGTTTGGCTAATTAAGTTCGGCGTCTGAATCAACAGGCGTACTTTTGTTAATTTGGGTCGGTCCAAATTCGAATTAAGTTCGGCTCATGAAAAGTTCGGCGTCTGAACTGGGCCTACTTGCAGATGAATATTTTAGATCATCATTGAATTGTTGCGTGGACTCACGCGACTCACTCATTGGATGCCAAAACGCCTTCTGACATGTTGAAGGGCTGAAAATAGAATTTTTTTATTACTTTTAGCATTAACATGTATAAACGACAATAAACGAAAATAAACTTACCAACCAAAGCAGTATGGTGAGTATCACAATCCGTACGTGTCCACTGAAAGCCAGAGAAGCGTCGCGCGAGATGAGACGAGGATACCTGAACAAAAATGCAAAGCGCATGTCTACGGCTTCCACTGCTCGATACTTGCGTCATTCTCGACCCCAGAGCCCCCGTTTCGTTTGGTCAGCGGAAAAAACGAAGGCTCTGGGACCAAAGCCTTCCGGATGTCGTAAAATCCACGACATCCGTTAGCGCATGCCTAATGCATTAATGTACTATTGCGCTTGCTCAATACCAGAAACCGGAATTAATAAAACCTTTCGTGTGTGCATTCTCGTCCCCAGAGCTTTCGTTTCGTTTGGTTGAGCTGTTGTGTGTGTGGAATGGTTTTCGAAAGGACTGTACAAGACTTAACAATTATCGGAAAACATCGCGCTGAAAAAGAAAGAAGAAAAGCTTTCCGTGCTGCTGTTATTTAGAAGAAAGATTCTCTTTGTATTTTGCCTGCTGGTTTTAGAAAATCCTCGATCAGTCAACCGATTTCTTTCGTTTGGGAGCTGTGTATTTATCGTTTCGCCACTGAACGCTATCATATCTGTCATATCCGACCAAATCAGTTGCTGAGACAGCTAAGTTTGTTGATAGACACGCTGTTGGTCATTGATTAGGCTGATTTCATCGAACAGTGGTAAGAAATATCGAGGAATTTTTGTTTTGCATTCGTTTCATGTTATTTTAAATGGGCTTCGAGTGACCTTCGTTTCCCTAGATTTGTATTTCAAGTTGTAGCAAAGAGAGTACTACCTAATAAAGAAAATATAACTTGCTTACGAGAGTGCTGATAGCGTTGTTGTTGTTATTATTTAAAATGGGTAACCGAGTGGTAATATTTCATTTCACCCGTGGGCTTTCTTCAGGACTGATTTCTGCCTCTCCTTAAATTAATACTCGTTCCTGTTGCAAACAACATACTTCATTAATATTCGTGGCCGCTTATAGCTTAGTCTTCCAAGACACATACTGATTATTTTCGGAAACGAATCGCTCATATTTAGTGACAACCAGATCCCGTTATTCTTTGAAATTTAGCAGCTGTATCTTAACCTGCTAAACCAAAGAAAACTGGCTGACATTGGTCGTTGAATGCGTTGAAATTAAAACGTTGGTTTTGTTGATGGAGTCGTCATTGGACTTCAACATTTGAAATTCAACCGGAAGTAAAACCTTATGCGTAGAAGCGTAATTTTTTTTACCTTGTTGCGCATTCATTTTCAAACGGCCAATCAAAAAATTCAAATTTTTGTCCGTTACCAGAGCTACACGAGACGCAATTTTAAAAAAAACCGTGGAGCTCTGGGGACGAGAATGTACTTGCGTCTGCAAATCCAATATGGCGTCTCAAAATGGCGCTCTTAGCTTCGAACTTCAACCTCCATTTTCTCCGAAATTCACTCATGAACTCATGAACTCATGAACGCTCATGTTTTGGAATGGTACATAACAATATTATATCTACCAGCTGACTTAAAATAAATGCAAAATTATTTTTGACCTCTCAGCCAATTGTACCACCTTAATGCCTCCTCACTGACACAAATACGATCTGAATAAACGTCCCGGAGGTCTACTCGAAGAAATTCGGTAAACTTCTTGAGATCATGCTCCTTATCAAGACGTTGTTTCTCTCTTTTTAGGTAATGGTTGACAACGAAATACGAGAGATGCCGGGAAATGGTGACTACCCCAAGTTCATGGAAAAAGAAAACAAGCAAAAATTCATCTTTCGATTTCCAAAGGCTGGCAGTAGAATTCTGTACGATCCTGGGCTGGAAGTGGGAGAGGAGTCAGGAGCAGTGCATGGTCTTGTGCCCCTGAATTTTGCTTTATTGACATGCGTAAGCTGTTTTGCTCTCCTTTTTGGGTTTTGATGAAGTCTGGACGCTTTTGAATGGAACGCACTTTAAGGGCTTATTTGGTGCAAACAAAGGTGTCAGTTCAAGTTTGGTAATTTCACTTTGCTCGGGGCCTTCGTCTAACGTATTTACAGCAAAGATTCATTCATGCTTTGCCATTTGAGACTTGGGCGGTAGTTGCTTGTAATTATTACCTTTCAGCTTTCCCTCACTTGGTTTTGACTGGTGTAATCATTTCTTTTTTGTATTCTGTGGTGAAAAGAGAAACGGCTTAACACTGGCATAGATTTATTCACTGTCTTAGACAGTGTTTTTTTTTTCGCTTTATTGCTGCTCGTTATTTTCTTAGTTTTGTTTTTGTAAGATGTGTTATTGGTTTGCTTGCCCCGATTATATTAGCTTCGTAGCTATTTGCGGGACAATCAATATTGTTTCTATTTTAATTACTGTCAATAAATTGTTGTTGTTGTTGTTGTCCATGTCTAACCTGTTTTGTTAAAATTTACTTCTTGTAAATGTCACCTTTTTAGCATTAGATAATAGGCCAGTTTCGATATATTAAAATTCTAACCTGACCCCGAGGCTTAGGAGAATAAAACAAAAGAAATTATCAATCATCCCTGACTGCCTCAATGTCATTTCTTTTCTTTTATTCCCCTATGCCTCGGAGCCAAGTAGGAATTTTGATATATCGAAAAGCCAGGCTATTCCCTTCTTCTGACGAAGAAAGTAAATTAGGAGACTTTTAATTTGCGATGTACAGGGAGCCCTCACTTCCATTTCTTGTATGAATAAAACATTAATAAAAGAGCGAGACCAGTCAGCATCCACCTGCACAACCTTCTCCTTCACAAACCTCACAAGTGCAGAAGTATGCTCGTTTTTCCTGATATGAATTTAAGTCGACATTTTATCGTTATTATTGCGTTAAATAGTTTTCACGTGTAATAAAGGAGAGTCTAAGTCGAACCTGTCACCTCAGCTAGCGTCTTGGCTGTTAGAGACTGATCTTTCGCGTTTGGAGTCCCAGTTGTCTGGTCTGTGTTTTCAAGTGGCGGCCATTTTGAACAATTTAGACCCGGGCTGCTTTTGCTAGATCTGGAACCGAGGCCCAGCTCTCAACGGTTTGACCGTTCCAGCGCGGTTGAGCTTACCGGCTGGCTGTACGGTCAAACCGTAAGCGGCTCGTTCGCACGGACGAAAACGTTTTCTATCCCAGTGACAACCGGACCCACTGGGTAACCAGGCCCATTGGGTAACCCCGGCCCGCTATTAAAATAGATTCGAGTCCTATACTTCGCTCAGGTAAACGTCCGATGCAAAACCCTCCAAATCGCATAAATTCGCCGTTTTCAGCTACAAGAACGACAACACACAACATTTCAGGTAAAATACGTTTATTTTGACCTTATATATGAATATTCATCACAGAATATTACGATAAGTGAAACTATTCGATATTCCCATACATTTCCTCTAAATTTAAAAATACGAACAACGGTCACACAGTTTGTGTGGGCCCCCTGTGGTGCGCCTAACAACATCGCTATTATAGCTAATTATAGTATTAAATTATGCCACGTTTGATGCCAAATTACGTCATGCTTTCACGTGACAGTCGAGACTATAAGTCTTGTAGCTTGTACCTTCTAGTGGTGTTTTCATTGTCAAGCTTTGTAGTTCTTCAGTTGTCGCATGGAAGGTATGTTTTTATCTGTCATATTTTAGGTCTTACATATTTTATCTTACATATTTTTTATTTTAGGTCACAACGCAGCATTTAGTATAACATTTCAATGATCGGTTTCCCTTGGTTAGTAAAACTAACTGGTTTCGCGTGGTTTAATATTGACTAAAAATTATTCAAAGCAATGTAGCTTTTTCTAGCTTATTCTAGGAGCTTCAAGGCGCTTACACGGGTCTTACACGGATCAAACAAGCCTGGAATACCATTCGCAACAATACATACCTGACAGTCAATGGGTCTTTTCAATTTCAAAGTCCATTTTCTGCAACAAGAAACCTACAAAGCACGAATTACGAAATTTCGAGCAATCGTGCAAATTTTAAGCGAGAACTCGTCTAAATTTTGCGAGCACTTTAAAATTTTAAGGGACCATTACATACCCCTACTTGTAAGGGTTTGTGATACAAGAAATGACCTGGAGCTAATAAGCTTACACCCGCCTCCGTGAGCAATGAAACTACTTGTGAGGGTTCGTGATACAAGAAATGACCTGGAGCTAATAAGCTTACACCCGCCTCCGTGGGCAATGAAACTACTTGTGAGGGTTCGTGATACAAGAAATGGCCTGGAGCTAATAAGCTTACACCCGCCTCCGTGGGCAATAAAACTACTTGTGAGGGTTCGTGATACAAGAAATGACCTGGAGCTAATAAACTTTCACCCGCCTCCGTGGGCAATAAAACTACTTGTGAGGGTTCGTGATACAAGAAATGGCCTGGAGCTAATCGAAGCTTACACCCGTCTCCGTGGGCAATAAAACTACTTGTGAGGGTTCGTGATACAAGAAATGGCCTGGAGCTAATAAGCTTTCACCCGCCTCCGTGGGCAATAAAACTACTTGTAAGGGTTCGTGATACAAGAAATGGCCTGGAGCTAATAAGCTTACACCCGCCTCCGTGGGATATAAAACTACTTGTAAGGGTTCGTGATACAAGAAATGGCCTGGAGCTAATAAGCTTACAGCCGCTTCCGTGGGCAATAAAACTACTTGTAAGGGTTCGTGATACAAGAAATGGCCTGGTGCTAATAAGCTTACACCCGCTTCCGTGGGCAATAAAACTACTTGTGAGGGTTCGTGGTACAAGAAATGGCCTGGAGCTAATAAGCTTACACCCATCTCCGTGGGCAATAAAACTACTTGCAAGGGTTCGTGATACAAGAAATGGCCTGGAGCTAATAAGCTTACACCCGCCTCCGTGGGCAATAAAACTACTTGTGAGGGTTCGTGATACAAGAAATAGCCTGTAGCTAATAAGCTTACACCCGTCTCCGTGGGCAATAAAACTACTTGTGAGAGTTCGTGATACAAGAAATGGCCTGGAGCTAATAAGCTTACACCCGCCTCCGTGGGCAATAAAACTACTTGTGAGGGTTCGTGATACAAGAAATGGCCTGGAGCTAATAAGCTTACACCCGCCTCCGTGGGCAATAAAACTACTTGTGAGGGTTCGTGATACAAGAAATGGCCTGGAGCTAATAAGCTTACACCCGCCTCCGTGGGTAAAAAAACTACTTGTGAGGGTTCGTGATACAAGAAATGGCCTGGAGCTAATAAGCTTACACCCGCCTCAGTGGGCAATAAAACTACTTGTGAGGGTTCGTGATACAAGAAATGGCCTGGAGCTAATAAGCTTACACCCGTCTCCGTGGGCAATAAAACTACTTGTGAGGGTTTCGTGATGCAAGAAATGACCTGGAGCTAATAAGCTTACACCCGTCTCCGTGGGCAATAAAACTACTTGTGAGGGTTCGTGATACAAGAAATGGCCTGGAGCTAATAAGCTTACACCCGTCTCCGTGGGCAATAAAACTACTTGTGAGGGTTCGTGATACAAGAAATGACCTGGAGCTAATAAGCTTACACCCGTCTCCGTGGGCAATAAAACTACTTGTGAGGGTTCGTGATACAAGAAATGGCCTGGAGCTAATAAGCTTACACCCGTCTCCGTGGGCAATAAAACTACTTGTGAGGGTTCGTGATACAAGAAATGGCCTGGAGCTAATAAGCTTACACCCGCTTCCGTGGACAATAAAACTACTTGTGAGGGTTCGTGGTACAAGGAATGGCCTGGAGCTAATAAGCTTACACCCGCCTCCGTGGGCAATAAAACTACTTGTAAGGGTTCGTGATACAAGAAATGACCTGGAGCTAAAAAGCTTACACCCATCTCCGTGGGCAATAAAACTACTTGCAAGGGTTCGTGATACAAGAAATGGCCTGGAGCTAATAAGCTTACACCCGCTTCCGTGGGCAATAAAACTACTTCTGAGGGTTCGTGGTACAAAAAATGACCTGGAGCTAATAAGCTTACACCAGCCTCCTTGGGCAATAAAACTACTTGTGAGGGTTCGTGATACAAGAAATGACCTGGAGCTAATAAGCTTACACCCGCCTCAGTGGGCAATAAAACTACTTGTGAGGGTTCGTGATACAAGAAATGGCCTGGAGCTAATAAGCTTACACCCGCCTCTGTGGGCAATAAAACTACTTGTGAGGGTTCGTGATACAAGAAATGACCTGGAACTAATAAGCTTTTACCCGCCTCCGTGGGCAATAAAACTACTTGTGAGGGTTCGTGATGCAAGAAATGGCCTGGAGCTAATAAGCTTACACCCGCCTCCGTAGGCAATAAAACTACTTGTGAGTGTTCGTGATACAAGAAATAACCTGGAGCTAGTAAGCTTTCACCCGCCTCCGTGGGCAATAAAACTACTTGTGAGGGTTCGTGATACAAGAAATGGCCTGGAGCTAATAAGCTTACAACCGCCTCCGTAGGCAATAAAACTACTTGTGAGGGTTCGTGATACAAGACAGGGGCGGATCCAGGATTTTTCTTAGGAGGGGGTGCACCTCTAAGGAATGACGTAACTGAAGGGTGACGTAAACAAATTTTAAAAGCGAACAACGCAGACTAGGTCATCTCAGGGGGGGTGCGCACCCCCTTCACTCTCCCCCTAGATCCGCCCCTGCAAGAAATGGCCTGGAGCTAATAAGCTTACACCCGCCTCCGTGGGCAATAAAACTACTTGTGAGGGTTCGTAGTACAAGAAATGGCCTGGAGCTAATAAGCTTACACCCGCCTCCGTGGGCAATAAAACTACTTGTAAGGGTTCGTGATACAAGAAATGGCCTGGAGCTAATAAGCTTACCCCCGCCTCCGTGGGCAATAAAACTACTTGTAAGGGTTCGTGATACAAGAAATGGCCTGGAGCTAATAAGCTTACACCCGCCTCCGTGGGCAATAAAACTACTTGTAAGGGTTCGTGATACAAGAAATGACCTGGAGCTAATAAGCTTACACCCGCCTCCGTGGGCAATAAAACTACTTGTGAGGGTTCATAGTACAAGAAATGGCCTGGAGCTAATAAGCTTACACCCGCCTCCGTGGGCAATAAAACTACTTGTAAGGGTTCGTGATACAAGAAATGGCCTGGAGCTAATAAGCTTACCCCCGCCTCCGTGGGCAATAAAACTACTTGTAAGGGTTCGTGATACAAGAAATGGCCTGGAGCTAATAAGCTTACACCCGCCTCCGTGGGCAATAAAACTACTTGTAAGGGTTCGTGATACAAGAAATGACCTGGAGCTAATAAGCTTACACCCGCCTCCGTGGGCAATAAAACTACTTGTGAGGGTTCATAGTACAAGAAATGGCCTGGAGCTAATAAGCTTACACCCGCCTCCGTGGGCAATAAAACTACTTGTAAGGGTTCGTGATACAAGAAATGGCCTGGAGCTAATAAGCTTACCCCCGCCTCCGTGGGCAATAAAACTACTTGTAAGGGTTCGTGATACAAGAAATGGCCTGGAGCTAATAAGCTTACACCCGCCTCCGTGGGCAATAAAACTACTTGTAAGGGTTCGTGATACAAGAAATGACCTGGAGCTAATAAGCTTACACCCGCCTCCGTGGGCAATAAAACTACTTGTGAGGGTTCGTGGTACAAGAAATGACCTGGAGCTAATAAGCTCACACCCGCCTCCGTGGGCAATAAAACTACTTGTGAGAGTTCGTGGTACAAGAAATGGCCTGTAGCTACATGTAATAAGATTACACCAGCTTCCTTGGACAATGAAACTTCTAGTTGCCTTACGAGGCTTGTGAGGCTAATTAAAATAAATACAAAAGAATAATAAATCCGCCGCCATTTATTTTTTTTATATTTTATTAATTTTTTCCAATTTTACAGGTTTAATTGAAGTAATTTACAAAAAACAAATACATAAAAATACATAAATAAAAAATAAAAAAAAAGAAAAAGAAAACTAAATAAGCGAAGAGAAAGAAAAAGGGATGGCTGCAAAAGCTATTTAAAACCGAAAATTTCAACTTAGTGTTTCTAAAAGTTTTTCCCATTTCTCCAGGTGCAAATTTAATTTGTTCTTTTCTTTAGCAAGATATTCTTCTATTTTAAAGATCTTTTTAAGTGTGCAAGCTTTTTAAGGTGTGCGGCTTTTGCTAAACCCGCCATTTATGAATAAGGTGTATAACAGACGATAAAGGCCGATACATAATGCTAGAGATAATGAGAAGAATCTCCTTTCCTTTTGCTTAATTTATATGCCCCAACAAAACCCAACGAACTAGCATTGTTCTTTGATGAAATCTTGTTCGTTATTCAAACTGCTCAGTGACTTTGATCCAGATTGTAGGATGATTGCCGGTGGAGATTCAGGAGATTACAATGTTCATCTAGACGCCCTCCTCGACAATTCTGATGGATTCGAAACTGACTGAAGCAAACCCAACTGTCAAAAAAGGAAAAGATATTATGCTCGCGTAAAGGCCTTGTAGATATATGGAGAATACGTAACCCCAACAAAAAGTATTTTACTTGGAGGCAAAAAATTATATAATTCAAAGACGCATATATAGACTACTGGCGATACTTTGCAAGACGACATTGAAATAGCAGACATCATTCCATCGATTAAATTCGATCATTCGGCTATTCTCAATCAATCAATCCTTTATTTAGCGTGGTCAGTGCGCTTAACTTAAGGGCTAGTTTCCAGGTACGCCACGAAATAATAAAGATAAAAGAAACAAAATAAAACTTCATTAGAAGTGTATAAATTTAAGATAAACTATAACTAAAAAAAATGTGCGTCAATAGTCTTAAAGAACAGCCATTTGGACCATCTTATTGGAAATTCAATTCAAGCTTCTTGATGATGAAAAGTAAATACAACTTTTTAATTCGGAATATCCCAAATGGCTCACCGAATGGCTGACAAGAGCGGATAACAGCTTAACGCATACTAAACGGAAAGAGTTTTCTTACAAATATTGCAACTTGAAAACATTGAACCAATTTGTTCAAATTTTTCCCTCTAAGTTTCAATTGTTACCGCACAGTTGTGATCCAAGCACATAAAAATCCCCCATGAGTGAGCTACTTTTAACAATTGCTTAGATTTTCTTATAAGCCCCCTAAACTTAACAAGCATTAAAATAAGTACAGTTTTAACTGATTAAATAATAGGTGCCCTTAGTTTGCCTAAAGTCTACACTTAAAATCAGATTTGGTTTCAATTATGCTAGACTCTTTCCTAACGCACATTTTTTCATGTTGATCTTCTTTCTTGCACTAGCATTATTGTTACATATTAAACTATTGTATCACAACCATGCATCAGAAAAATTGTTCTTATTCTTCGCCGAAAAAATATTTAAAAGGATACCTTTAAGTATACATCTTTAATTTACTTCACTGAAGCAATTTGCCCGCTCGACTTGATTTGTAGTTCAGTTCTTGTTAGCTATAACACGATACTCTTGCTTAAAGGAAATTGCAAAGCATTGATCAGGTCTCCTTTCATGGGTTTGTAAGTTTTCGGCTTCCGTTTTCATAAACAAAATTTAGTTTAGTTCATTGCGTTGTCCTCTTTCTCTTTTTCTGGAAAAAAATGTGGAACAGTTTAACGTAAAAAGCCATTTTAGTTGCTTGGCAAATTTCTGATTAGTGCTTAGGGGTAAAAACAAAGACAACATGTGGGAGAACACGATACCCTTGCACGGTATCCACGGTATATTTGGGCAAGTAATTTTTCTGATCAAAAAACGTTTAGCATGAATATTTATATGTCAATGGGAAAATTCTTTCTTTTTATCGTGGGAATCGTACTTTTAACTGGAGAATAGAAATCTTCGATTAGTTATCTCTAAGAAATGAACCTTAAACGAGTGTGTGAAATTCGATGACGACTTTTCAATCTTGCCATTGTTATCTAAACTGGTACACGATTTGTTATCAATTATTCAAGACCCAAACGTTCGAAAAAGGTTTTGCTTCAATCTTAATGGACCGTTATCCGTAAACCAAATATTAAGGCCCTGCTTCCCTAAATAACATGTGATTTCCTTGGCTTGAATTACTTTTTATTCGATAAGGTTTTTTTTTTCATACAAGAAAATTATACTTAATTTCAGTTGCTTAAACAAATTTCTAATTAGTGCTTTCAGATAATAACAAAAACAACCTTTTATACAGCACGATACACTGGATTAAAAGCAAATTCCAAAGCAATGACCTTTTTGTCCTTTTATGCGCAAGTAATTTTTAAACTTCGGTCATCATGGGCATTTAAGCAAACTTCATTTTGGCTCGTTGCATTTTGAGACCGGTTTTCAAAGTTGGCACAATGTTGACGTTTAAAGGCCCACCCTCACCCAAAATGCTGTGCGCGCCGTGATCACTTTCTGCGCTTAATTTCGTGTAACACGAAATTCACGCTTGAATGCGTGTAACCAAACAGATCACGCGTATGAACAATGGAGGATTTCAAAACAAAACTCAAACGACCGCAACGTCTTTTAGGTAAAGGTGGGCCTTTAACGTTTGGCCTTTCGTGATGATCACCATTTTAGTGGCTCCGGCTACACCTTCAAATAAACAGGATTCTGTGGGTGAGTTCTACTTGATGTTGTGCATGTAAATAAGCTGTT
The DNA here is from genome assembly GCA_024195265.1 of Dendrophyllia cribrosa. Taxonomy (NCBI): domain Eukaryota; kingdom Metazoa; phylum Cnidaria; class Anthozoa; order Scleractinia; family Dendrophylliidae; genus Dendrophyllia; species Dendrophyllia cribrosa. Next base: position 39,661,016 of record JAJLRJ010000003.1, on the reverse strand, counting down.
ATACTTGCAACACTAAGCTAGCGAATGATATAATACATTTTTCAAACAAATTTTGCGGCATTTCAGAAAGTTAAAAACACTAGCAAATCTATCTCTTATGGGAAGAAAACTAATTTGTCAATTATTGGTTTCTAGAAACCGCATTTTAACAAATACATATTTGTTTAAAAGGCGCAGAACCTGTTTTTCATTTTGAAGTCCATTTCAGTTTTTTGTCATGTTAATATCCCTTCTTTTAAATTATGATAACTATTACATAAGAACCACGAATTAAAAACTTGTTCTTGTTATGAAAATAAATGTCGAACGGTTTAACGTACAGAAATAACTTCCTTGAAGCCCAACCAGTTGCTTGAACAAATTTCTAATTAGTGCTTTCAGAGAAGAACAAAGACAACATGTGGAAGAACACGATATCTTTGCTTAAAGGAAATTCCAAAACAATGACCTTTTTGTTTAAGCTTCCGTTATCATAGGCATCTAAGCAAACTTCATTTTGGCTCATTGCATTTTGAGACTTGTTTTCAAGGCTGCACGATATTGATGAAGAAATGAACTTTAAACGAGTGCCGGTGTGAGAATCGATGACGACTTTTCAACTATGTCATTGTTATCTAAGCTGGTACGTGATTTGTTATCTATTATGCAAGACCCTAACGTTCTAAAAACGTTTTGCGTCAATCTTAATGGACCCTTACCCGTTAACCGAATATTAAGCCCTGCTCCTCTAAATAACATGTGATTCCCTTGAATGTTGCTTGAACAAATTTCTAATTAGTGCTTTTAGGTAATAACAAACTAAAGACAACATGTGGGAGAACACGACACCCTTGCAGCAATGACCTTTTTGTCTTTTTTTTGGGCAATTAATTTTTGAGCTTCCGTCATTATAGGCATCAAAGCAAACTTAATTTTGGCTTGTTGCATTTTGAGACTAGTTTTCATAGCTGATACAATTTTGATGGTAAATGTTTGGCCTTTCGTGATTATCCGGCGCCATTTTAGTGGCTCCGGCTACACCTTCCCATAAAGACCATAATCAGGATTCTGTAGGTGACGTTGTGGATGTAAATCTTTAACTTACAACAAAGCTGTGGAATGAATACATTTTTCAAAAAGATTTTGCAATTCTCTCATAGAATATGAACTTGTCGATTTTTTCAATGGTCATTAGAAAATGATTAATAACACTTGTAATGGCTCAAAAATTTTAATAGGATAGCTATGCGAATGGCCAATATTGGTACGTATGGAACGCCAAGCGTGACAAAGGTGTTCAAAACTAAAATATAGGTTGTGTCATTGAATATGTGCTGTACTGTGTAATAAATGGGTTGAAAGTTGCGTAAAATTATATGGTTTATAGTGAAGTAAATATAGGTTGGCAATCTGGTCATTGAATTTTAACGGTCTGATGTAACGATGTCGCGCGATCATGGGGTTGCTAATGTTACAAACCTTAACGATACTTCAGTACATGTGTATGGAGATTAACTGATGAGTGGATCAACTTTGTGTTGGTCTACGAAACAGAACTGTATTAAAATACATATGTACTCATATTGAGTAGTCTACCTATATATATATATATGTATATATATATATATAGTTCATATATAGTTTCAAGTTTCACTTGAAACTTGATATGTTATTACAGCCTGAAATATATAGGTTATTTATTTGTTCAATGACTTCAATGAATCTTGATCGAAGCGGCTAATCTGAGACGACATGACAAGGCTCTAAATAAAGCAGTTCTTTTGCACCCGGTAAGTCTCACAAAACGGGCCTGCAGGTAAAGATATATAAACAGACTATAATGAGCGACGAGAGGAAAGCATGCACTCTCACTAGTTTAGCTTTAAAAATATTGGTTAAAAAATTATTTACAAACTAGTGTATCCAAAAGATAGTAATTGCTGCGGTAAATTTGTTGTAATAATGCTGTTTTATCGTCTCGCTGGTATTACAGAATTTGTCTTTCGTTTTTTGAGGGGAAGCAAAGCAAATGTAAACGGGACTGTGAATCGACGAAACTCCAGCTGATAAGACTAATTTTGTTTTGTAATTCACGCATCAAGTTCTTGCAATGTCTGTAGAATATTGTTGAGCAAAGGACGCGTTCACCACGAGGAAGGTGTGAAATTTTATGTTAATTGCTGCGAGCCCCCAGGCGAGTAGCACACTAATCTTTGGTTTGCCTGTGGTTCCTTGGGTTCCCTGCGCTTTATGTTGTGCGGCAGTCTCGATTTTTGTTTGTCACAATGATTTTGAGCGAGCGTACGTCCAGCGGTGTCATGATAACTTAGATGCGCCTGGCTCTGAATGCGTCTTTCGCCGTCCATAGCACGTGTTCGCTTCTGTTTTCCGAATTCGATTTCAAAGTAAGTGTTTCTATTTGCAAATGTATCATGCCAAATTCAAACTTATTTGTTGCTGGAAGCATTCATCAAGGTCACGAACGATTTAGTGACATTTCACGGGAAAGGCAATGTTTTTTTATGAGTTTTTCAGCGTTGTTACGTGCTCAGAGTTTGCCGATTGAACAATGGATCACAAAGAGCATTCATCAAGGTCACGAACGGTTTAGTGACATTTCACGGGGAAGGCAATGTTCTTACTTTGATGGGTTTTTCAGCATGGTTACGTGCTCAGAGTTTGCCGATTGAACAATGGATCACAAAGAACTACTTTATGTAAATCGAAAATGATGGTATGGTAATTGACCCAATAAATAAATTTATGAAATTATCAAACTCTGTATGTACATTTACTGTTTCCGTTATGTTTTACTGCCAAGCATCTGCTCGCAGCATTATCATTACAATCTGTAACCTCTAGTTTTTCAGATAGTGAGTATGTTGCGTTACCAGCTAGCCTATCGTGTTCGCGTCTCCACGCGCTCAGCCCAGGTTTCGCGTCCCCACGCGCTCAGCTCAGTTAGTCTCATTGACCGCTGTCGGAGTGATTTCAAAATAAGTGTCTTTTATCCGGTACAATCTTCGAAAATCTTTGCTATCCAACGGTCCTATCGCCATGCCTCACAGTCCTCGCTCAACTCGCGGTACCCTTCGACAACTGAGTTCCGATTTCGACTGGGACATGTTGGACCAAAATATTACAAATCTCGCAGCCAACAGCTTGAATCACCATGGAAAGCAAGTCTTAAGCTTATGAAAGCGAGGCTATTGTTCGTGGCGCAGTGCATTCTGGCCCAAAATGTGTTCGTAGCGCTGTGAATTCTGGTAAAAAGCGATCAATTCGAGATTTTTCGTAGCTTATATTTTTTTCTCATATATTTCTCTTAAATCCTGATTATGTTGCTGCTCACTCGCTGCGCTCGTTCCGCAGCAAAAATGAGTTCCTTTACTAGAGAAATTGCCAATTTTTGCGATGGAACTCGAATTTGCACTTGGCCTGCCCTGCGAGCGCCCAAAAACACGGAATAGTCAGCACTAACATTTGACTGGTTTGACTGCGAATAGCTGTCGAACGCCCTGAACAAGTTGCTGAAGGTGTTGATTCGCCATTTCTGTGCGTGTCCCGTCAAAATGCACTTTGCTGACTAGTTGTTGTTCGCTGGCTCCGTAAGAACTAATCTCGAATGGTGATTTGTTTTTCTCGTATACTGATTTCTGAATCTCGATATGTAGTGTGAATATCTCACATCACTCTTTTTCACGATTGATGATTCCTATTCTCGAATGGCGATTTATTATTCTCGTATCGGTAGTTTTTCATTCTCGATTGGTAATTGCATATTCTGGTACAGTGGTTTCCAATTCCTGTCTAGTGATTTCCTGATCTCACACATCGATTACTGAAACTCGATAGGTGATTTTGAACTCATACCACTTTTGTCATGCTTGGCTTGCCATACGAATCGCTCCAGAAAATTTGCTCGCGTGACAATCAATCAATCAAATCTTTATTTTAACACGGTAAAAAATTCATCAGGTTACCAAAAACGCTTTTGATTTCGGATCGAAACCTACGAATAGAAAGATGGAACCATTTTCTGAGAGGTTGGCAGACTAAGATGGATGCTTCAACATTATTGGTCTGTTAACGAAAAAGTTTGCCATCCTTGGTTCTCGATTCACGTTGCACAATTTTCTTCCAAGTGGCCCGGTTCGAGTAGTCGCACTGTAAACCTTGAATGAAATGATTCACGTAAAAACTGGTTCACACTAGCGATGTAACGACACAACGGCGAGATCTTGCAAATGCAAACACAACATATCGATGTTTTATGTCACAAGTATGAACAACACAACATAAGGAAACAACTTATTTGTTCGTTATGTCGTTATGTCCATGTTCTTATGTCGTTATGTCGCTAGTGTGAACCAGACTTAAGTTAATGTCTGTCAAAATATTTTAGGTCTTATGAAGCATGACGAACGCTAGAATCTTAGCATCACAATCATATCTGGAGGAGTAAATCAGAACCAGGTTAATTTCAGCTACGAAAATTAACTTTTAGTCGGGAGTTTTGAAAACACCCTCCTGAAGGCTTGTAAAAAAGGGGAAAGTGTGATTCGATAAACTTTTTACTTGCGGTCGTAAAATAATGTGGAATCTAACGAATTTACAAACCGTAAATCTTGTCAAGCATCAATGAGCAGATACAGGATAAAACATCAAGTCTGTCAGACTCATCCATTAAGCTTGGTCTAAAGCCTAATGAAGGGAAACCAAAGTATTAAATGAAAATAAATCGTATATTTCTTTTACTTCATCGAAGCAATTTCCCCGCATAACTGGAGACTGCTGGAGAATAGAAATCTCTCAGATTAGTTATCTCTAAGAAATGAACCTTAAACGAGTGTGAGAAATTCGATGACAACTTTTCAACCTTGCCATTGTTATCTGAACTGGTACGTGATTTGTTATCAATTATTCAAGTCCCTAACGTTCTAAAAGCGTTTTGCGTCAATTTAGACCGTTATCCGAAAACCAAATATTAAGCCCTGATTCCCTACATAACATGTGATTTCCTGGGCTTGAATTACTTTTTATTCGATAAGTTTTTTTTCATACAAAAAAGATTACTTTAGTTCAGTTGCTTAAACAAATTTCTAATTAGTGCTTTCAGATAATAACAAAGACAACCTTTATACAGCACGATACACTGGATCAAAAGCAAATTCCAAGGGTGCGTTCGATTGGGAAATCCGGATTTCGGATTTCCATTGTTCATGGAAATCCATTGCGGAGAAGGATTTCAGTAACTGGAAATCCGTTTTTGGATTTTGCGTTTTTTTGGGAAATCCGAAATCCGGATTTTCCAATCGAACGCACCCCAAAGCAATGACCTTTTTGTCCTTTTATGGGCAAGTAGTTTTTGAAATTCACGCTTGAATGCGTGTAACCAATCAGATCACGCGTATGAACAATGGAGGATTTCAAAACAAAACTCAAACGACCGCAACGTCTTTTAGGTGAAGGTGGGCCTTTAACGTTTGGCTTTTCGTGATGATCGCCATTTTAGTGGCTCCGGCTACACCTTCACATAAACAGGATTCTGTGGGTGAGTTCTACTTGATGTTATGCATGTAAAAAAGCTGTTACTTGCAACAAAGCTAGCGAATGATATAATACATTTTTTAAACAAATTTTGCGGCGTTTCAGAAAGTTGTCAATTATTGGTTTCTAGAAACCGCATTTTAACAAATACATATTTATTTAAAAAGCGCAGAACCTGTTTTTCATTTTGAAGTCCATTTCAGTTTTTTGTCATGTTAATATCCCTTCTTTTAAATTATAATAACTATTACATAAGAACCACAAATTAAAAACTTGTTCTTGTTATGAAAATAAATGTCGAACGGTTTAACGTACAGAAATAACTTCCTTGAAGCCCAACCAGTTGCTTGAACAAATTTCTAATTAGTGCTTAATTAGTGTGGAAGAACACGATATCTTCGCTTAAAGGAAATTCCAAAACAATGACCTTTTTGTTTAAGCTTCCGTTATCATAGGCATCTAAGCAAACTTCATTTTGGCTCATTGCATTTTGAGACTTGTTTTCAAGGCTGCACGATATTGATGTTAAACGTTTGGCCTTTCGTGATTATTGCCATTTTAGTAGCATCGGCTACACCTTCGCATAAACAGGATTTCCACCTGACATTATGAAATCAACGAAGATTTCCTATTTAAAACAAGGCTGTCGAACAATATAATTCATTTTTTATAACAACTTTTTTTTTTGCTGTATATAAAATACCAACTTTGAAAATAGTTAATAATACTTGTACTTGCTCAGAAATGTTCAAATAGGAAAGCTGTGCAAATGACCAATTTACTGAGAAAGTGACTACACACCAAAAGGAACCTCTCATCGAATCCCCGCAATTATCCTTCAATAAATATACAGGCAAACTATCGCATTAAGATGTTTATGTAAAGCCATTTTACAAGAGCGGATAACAGCTTAACGCATACTAAACGGAAAGAGTTTTCTTCCAAATATTGCAACTTGAAAACATTGAACCAATTTGTTCAAATTTTCGCCTTTAAGTTTCACTGAGTGAGATTTGTGATCCTCGCAGTGTGCTCTCAACTTAAGCAGTTGAAAAAGTTACCTGAAAAAAATTCAGGCTTGAACGGGATTCGAACCCATGACCTTGCGATACCGGTGCAATGTTCTATCCACTGAGCTATCAAGCCACATGGATAGATGGTCAATTGTGAGTTCGTAACATACCCCATGATAGTGAATATATATGAATATGAATATATGAAAATCATATATTTGAACTGCGGATAGATATGAGTGAGATTTGTGATCCTCGCAGTGTGCTCTCAACTTAAGCACCACATGTATCCATGTGGCTTGACAGCTCAGTGGATAGAGCATTGCACCGGTATCGCAAGGTCATGGGTTCGAATCCCGTTCAAGCCTGAATTTTTTTCAGGTAGCTTTTTCAACTGCTTAAGTTGAGAGCACACTGCGAGGATCACAAATCTCACTCATATCTATCCGCAGTTTAAATATATGATTTTATTATATAAACACCAATGAGATACCAGGTGAGCTTTCGCGCGTAAACATCGTATCTTCACACGTGAGAATAACATGTTTTTAGTTCTTACACACCAATGAAATACCAGGTGAGCTTTCGCGCGTAAACATCATATCTTCACACGTGAGAATAACATGTTTTTAGTTCTTACACGTTGTTCTACTTCAGGGCTACAAAAAAATAGAAATGGTTTGATTTCATTGGTGTTTATATAATAAACAGAACATTACATGGCCGCTTGAAGATACGAAATTTCTCTTCTCGTGTTGAAAAATATTTCACTATTTCGCTGCGCTCACTCGTGAAATATTTTTCAACACTCGAAGAGAAATTTCGTATCTTCGCGCGGCCATGTAATATCCTCTATTTCATATATTTGTTGTAGTTAATTTTTTATCTCAGGTAGTTTTTATTTTTCCATTGTTTTTGGGTATGGTAATATATGCTAATGAATTTGAAACAAAGAAAAAACAAAAATTACCTTAAATAAAAAATTAACTACAACATATTCATATATATTCACTATCATCGGGTATATAACGAACTCACAATTGACCATCTGTCCATGTGGCTTGACAGCTCAGTGGATAGAGCATTGCACCGGTATCGTAAGGTCATGGGCTCGAATCCCGTTCAAGCCTGAATTTTTTTCAGGTAGTTTTTTCAACTGCTTAAGTTGAGAGCACACTGCGAGGATCACAAATCTCACTCATATCTATCCGCAGTTCAAATATATGATTTTCATATATTCATATTCATTTAAGTTTCACTGTTACACAGTTGTGATTCAAGCACATAAAAATCCCACATCTAACCGTTGCTTAGATTTTCTTATAAGCCCCATGAACTTAACAAACATTTAAATAAGTACAGTTTTAGCAAATAATAGGGGCCCTTAGTTTGCCTAAAGTCTACACTTAAAATCAGATTTGGTTTCAATTATGCTAGACTCTTTCCTCGCGCAAATTTTTCATGTTGATCTTCTACACCCCGGCTTGCACTATCATCATTATTACATATTAAACTATTGTATGACAACCATGCATCAAAAAAATATTCTTATTCTTTGCCGAAAAAATATTAAACAGAATACCTATAAGTATATTTCTTTAATTTACTTCACTCAAGCAATTTGCCCGCTCGACTTGATTTGCAGTTCAGTTCTTGTAAGCTATAACACGATACTCTTGCTTAAAGAAAATTGCAAAGCACTAATCAGGTATCCTTGCAAGGATTTGTAAGTTTTCGGCTTCCGTTTTCATAGACAAAATTCATTGCGTTTTTCTCTTTCTCTGTTTCTGGAATTAATGTCGAACAGTTTAACGCAAAAAATTTTCCTTAAGCCATTTCAGTTACTTGGCGAACTTCTAATTAGTGCTTAGCGATAAAAACAAAGACAACATGTGGAAGAAAACGATACGCTTGCACGCTACCCTTGGTTATGTCTTGTTTTGGGCAAGTAGTGTTTTCATCGAAAAAAAGTTTAGCATTAATATTCATATGTCAATGGGAACTCCTTTCATTTTATGGGAATTGTACTTTTTCTGAAGTGGAAAATAAAAATCTTCGATTAGTCATCTTGAAGAAATAAACTTTAAACGAGTGTGTGAGAATCGATGACGACTTTTCAACCATGTCATTGTTATCTAAGCTGGTACGTGATTTGTTATCTATTATGCAAGACCCTAACGTTCTAAAAATGTTTTGCGTCAATCTTAATGGACCCTTACCCGTTAACCGAATATTAAGCCCTGCTCCTCTAAATAACATGTGATTCCCTTGAATGTTGCTTGAACAAATTTCTAATTAGTGCTTTTAGGTAATAACAAACTAAAGACAACATGTGGGAGAACACGACACCCTTGCAGCAATGACCTTTTTGTCTTTTTTTGGGCAATTAAATTTTGCCGAGCTTCCGTCATTATAGGCATCAAAGCAAACTTAATTTCGGCTTGTTGCATTTTGAGACTAGTTTTCATAGCTGATACAATTTTGATGGTAAATGTTTGGCCTTTCGTGATTATCGCCATTTTAGTGGCTCCGGCTACACCTTCCCATAAAGACCATAATCAGGATTCTGTAGGTGACGTTGTGGATGTAAATCTTTTACTTACAACAAAGCTGTGGAATGAATACATTTTTTAAACAGATTTTGCAATTCTCTCATGGGATATGAACTTGTCGATTTTTTCAATGGTCATTAGAAAATGATTAATAACACTTGTAATGGCTCAAAAATTTTAATAGGATAGCTATGCGAATGGCCAATATTGGTACGTATGGAACGCCAAACGTGACAAAGGTGTTCAAAAATAAAATATAGGTTGTGTCATTGAATATGTGCTGTACAGTGTATAATAAATGGATTGAAAGTTGCGTAAAATTATATGGTTTATAGTGAAGTAAATATAGGTTGGCAATCTGGTCATTGAATTTTAACGGTCTGATAGTAATTTGTGTAAGCAAGTAATGTAATAAATGAAAGTGACATAGATAAAGCATGGCAATTAAAAAAAAACTAAACAAATAAAATAAAAACCTATAAGATATTTTCTAGGAGGAGAAAAAATCTACTTTTTAACTAAAAAATGAGCCATAACAACTGAATGATTTCAAAACGTGGAATATTTCACCGATAGGTCGGGGCAGGCCTGAGGTCGGGTGTGTGTCAGGGAGATGAGAAAAGATGATTGCGTTTTATGAGAAGAAAGCGAGTAACAATACATTTTCTAAGTCGGTGGATATCTATAATCTCTCTGTTGTGAATATAAATGTTGAGAAATACATAAACAAAGTAATCAAGCCTCCTAGAAATCTTTTGAAGCAAATTCGTAATTTTTCAGGAGCCAGGACCTTTTCAACGATGAGGACTGTTATGCGGATATTATGGCTTATTTCTTTTATGGTCTCCGGTAAGTTGGGGTTGATCGTTTATTATAAAACATGTTAATCGTTACAAAATGTTCTGAAAACTCATTAACTCTCCACAGACTAGATTTAGTTGTCAACAACTATTTGTCAAATCGACAACTAATTAAAT